>CALSBZ010036511.1:1131-13395 GCA_943591055.1 Gobionotothen gibberifrons | reverse complement strand
CTCTTCTACATCAACACGTGTCCCCTCTTCTTCATGTCTCTTCTACTCCTTATTTTCATCTAAAGTAACAGACAGAGAATCAGCACTTTGGAAACGATAAATACCTGCTTTGGTGGCTCCGCTGCAGGAGGTTTTGGCGCCGGCGGCTCCACGTACATCAAACCATCATCTTCTTCATCATCCTCCTCTTCATCACAGTCCTCCTCCTCCTCCTCAGAGGACGCGGCCCCCCAGGGGTTGATGACCCCCAGGGGCCCCTCCAGGCAGGGGGGCATGATGGGGATGGCATCACCTTTGACCCCATCTGTGGAGATGTCCTCCGGCAGGAAGTGGTCCTCGCAGATTTGATTCTGCTCCGCTGAGTCCTGCTTCTCCGTCTCTCTCAGCGCCGCCAGCCACACCTGGAGGAAGACATTTTAAATATGTATTATATGATCACAGTAGGAATGCAGATTATACAGGACAGGGGGATTAGAAGAGAGCATAAAGGATATTGTGCAAAAACACCAGCATTATTACTGTTGCTCTATTCTACATGTGTTCATGTAGAGCTAACTCAGAGCTGAAATCTGCATAAGATATTTCATGAATTTAGTAACCGCATTTTTCTTAATCCCTCAATGTCCATTTAACTCACATGGAAAGTTACCACATTCATATTCACAAAATTATAGTTTTTAAGTAATTTAACCCAAATATTGACCGATTTGGACAATTTTTAAGTGGTTTTGAGGGTTATTGAGGATGTTGAATCCATTTCTGACATCAGTTTTAAGCAGAAAGTGGCAGTATTTGTATTCCCGGTGGGCTTATTTTGATGAATTCTGGGTCGATTTCGACGTTTTAGGGGCATTTTGTACCGAGAAACCACACCAAAATGCCCGGGTTCACACTGCTAAAAGGTAGACTATTAACTTTATTAAATAAGTGACAGATATATGAACGTACCTTGACCCTCGCTGTGTCTGCGGGGAAGTTAAAGAACCTCTTGGATGGCAGACTGTGGTTGTAGATTCCCGGGTTAACGTTAGAGCGGTTGGGACACCCCGAGACGACACACTTCACCATGGTAACCGTCACTACACAACCGTAACAACGAACCCAAACCCGGGCTAACGGCTCATCCGAGAACCGTTAATACTAACCGTTAAACAAACCACCACAACACACACACGTTTCCTCGGTTTGTTTACGTCGTGCTCCACCGCTGTTTCAGACCGGAAAAGGTGTGTTTATGAACCGGAAGTACAACAAAGGAGGGAAAAGTAGCGGAGCGCGCAAATTTAGCGACGTCTAGTGTCTGAGCCCTGTTACTGCATATCATAAAATAATAATATTGTTTCAATACAAAAAATAATAACAATATTTAATGAAAAATAATAACAATAATATTAATAATATTTTTGGACTAATTATTATATTTTTTCAGTAATAATTATAATTACATAATAATTAAATCATCATGTTTTTTTGTTTTTTGTACAGCTTTACTGTTTTTTGTTGTTTAGTTATTCAAAAGTAAATTATAAGGCTTTTTAAAATTGTGATATAAGAAAAAAATACATTAAAATATCCACTGCTTTTCCCTTCCCTGCTGGCATGACGGTAATCATCATGACAAAAGACGGTAAAATATCACAAGTTGATTTTTTAATCTTCTTTAAAGGGGACCTATCATGCAAAATGCACTTTTTGATGTCTTGTATACATCAACATGTGTCCCCGGTGTGTCGGGGAACTCACGCAGCGTCAGAAAATAAACCCCTCTCTCTTTTCCTCCGTACCCAAATCTCTAAAAACGGGGGAACAACGGAGCTGATCCAGATTTGCGTCCGATATGACGTAATATCTGAAATGTGGACCCACGGCCCGATCAGAAACGTTGCTATCAGAAACAATGCCCGACTGTTTTGGACGTAATATGGTCGGTGTTTACATTAGCATCGCTAACACTCAGAGCTAACCTGTACTGGAGAGCATGTGTGTGAAGAAGCAGGAAGTAAAAAGGAACTCACCTTGTGGTATAACCGGCAAGAGAGAAAGCCTTTGAGCTCCATACTGTTTCAGAGAGAATCCTTGATAATCCATGATATGGCGTTTCATCACGGCAGTATTTAGTTTAGACAGTAGCTGCCGGGTCATAAGCTCCGCCCCCTCCTTTTTAAAGCTTTATACCAAAATCAGCACTTTTGAAACAGGAAGTGAAACAGAGGGATATGAGGCATAGCTAGAATGGGTGATCTGTTTGGTATTTTGAGCAAAACACTTCATAGACATGTTTTTTATATATTTTTATATATCTGAGACCTATGCTATTGCCTAACAATAGCATGATAGGTGCACTTTAAATCTAGATCTGTGAAGTATATGTCCTACAATACAGTTTTGGAAGTAAAAAGTTAAATATTTACACCTGATTAAATGGACAGGTAGGCTACAAAGTATCATATCTAAGTAAAGTACAAATAGTGTCAAAATGGCATTTACAACCCTTAAAAGTGTTAAGTTAATTGCACTGTCAATAACACCCACCCTGTTAACTGTGATGAATTACTTATTGGCAATTCAAACCAACAAAAAATTACGAAAAATATAATATTACAGTATAGTATACAGTGTCAATGAGTTGGGCTCACTATTAACTCTCCTCAAATCAGTTTCCAAGTCATAACAAGAACAGGACGTAATCAGTGTTGCAACACAAGATTTATTCAGAGCAAGAGATGCCAACACCAGCATGATAAAAATTGTACAAACTTCACAAGTGAAATTAAAATATCACGTAGCAACTCGTGACCTTAAACATACAGCAAAAATATCAACAAAACCCATGCCATGTGGTAAGAAAAACTGTTTGCGAGTGACACAGAGAAAGGGGTAAAAAGGAGAGAAAATGAATGTTGTATAAAAACCCCTTTATCAATGCACCGCCCAAAAGAAACTGTAACATTTTCATAAACTGATGATTTCACAAATATTCATATGGATTTATTTTGCATTCTAGCATGTCACATGTTAGTGTTGAGATTTTTCTATGTAAATAGTTACAGTTCAGCTTTTATTACATCTGATATTACAATATCTAGTCTATTGAATTGTCTTTAAGTGGCAGAATTGTGCTTTAACTCCCATCTCCTTTGTTTTCAGTTAAGAATAACCCACTAAATAAAAAATACAAGCTGTCAGTCTATCTAATGCAGAAGTTTACTGGCAGGAAGCTGCAGACACAAAGCTTTGGACAGAGATGTGAAATCAGGGAATGAGGCTTTGCAGTAAAAGTCCAAAGAAGATCTTTAAAGGAAAACTCCCCCAGTTAGCCGTCTGACGTTTGTGGGAAACTGGACTGATTGGAAACCGGATCCTTTCCTCACTCACCAATTACATCTTCATGATTTGGTCAAAGTTGAGGATGGTTAACACCTTAAATGTCTTTTAAATTATATTTATACATATTTTCTACACATTAGAGCAGTGCTTCTCAAAGTGTGGTGGTCCGTGAGCACCCCCTAGTGGCCCGTGAGTATATTGGTAACATTTCACATTTGAAATAAATTAATTAATTTGAGTTTTCCGCACTTTCGCGGGAATATCTCCACAATGGAGCGAGGTTAAGTTTCACTTTCGATTGCATGATATAGCCCCGCGCAACACCTTCATCACACATGTTGCCACTTGTTTGTACCATTTTCAGGCGATTTGTAATCTGTTCTAGAGAAACGATGTGATTTGTGGAGTTAGGTGGTCCGCGAGTGTTTTTTTATTGGTTAAGTGGTCCTTGGTGTGAAAAAGTTTGAGAAACACTGCATTAGAGCTATATAAAGTGAGTTAAAGTGTGTAATTCAAGCCCAACCAGCCCCTAATTATCAAATACTCTTATATAATATGTCTTCTAGCCTAACTTCATTTAGAAAAAATATGCTGAACATATTGTCACATGGAAAGTTTGGGGGTGGCTACCTCAGGGCAAAAATAATTGTATATTTATTATTTGAGCGATTGCAACGACTTTTGATCCCTTTTTCCATCGAAAGAGCTCATTTTCGGAAAAGGTTGAGGTTCGACACTGAACCAGATTGATGATTTCGCTTTTGAGAAATCACAATCTTTCACCGCCAATATGTTATGGTGGATGGGTCTAAATATTTCAATATACCCATTGTTGCTATGGAGAATACACCAGATGTCACAAAGGCTTAGGGCCAAAGTTATCGTCCAAAAAGGCCCCAATAACTCAAAGTGAACTCAAAATGTAGTTTTCAAAAAAGAATAATCTTCATGTTTCGACTCTTCATTAAGGATGAGCATGGAAAGCTGGGGTTCAAACTTTGTGATTGGATGTGTTTCCCCAAAATGCACTTTGGGAGTTGCAGTTCACTTTCACCGTTAGCTTTTCCGAAGACAGGTTTGTTCCTTCGACTCAAATATTTTTCTAGTATAGCTGTTCATCTTTTGACAATTGAACTGACAGTAACCAAACATAGTCTACCCAGAAGATACATGGAAGTTTTACTTTTATGGAACCCTACACAGCAGAAACAAGCTCTGCACATTTCTCTATCGTCAGGTTGACCAAAGAGAAACGGTTCTTATATTAACCAATGCAATACAATCCATAAATAATGTTATGTGGATAGAAAAGGAGCCTTTCCAATACTTATAGAAAGGGGTAATGTTTTAGAGAGGATTTTAAATAAACTTAAAGTGGTGGAGGTTAACAATTTAGGGGGACCAGAGGGGGAGTTTTCCTTTAAATAACTCATCTTCTCAGTTAAATCTGTTTCAGGGTTCTTTCATCCAGGAATCACCAGCACAAAGTCTTGTCAAAGTCACAGTTTCCACAAACTCGCCGTACAGTTTTCGCTTCATTTACCACGTGATAATACTTTGACAAACTCCAATAAAGTGCATGCATGATCGACGGTGTTCAGAAAACATTTTCAGTCAGTACTGTGATTTCAGACTGAATGTCAACGTAAGGCCGATTCAGATCAAATACTCAGTCGGTAAATTCAGTGCGCAGACGTCGCGTTCACGACTGCTGGCTTAGTTTTTCTTCATCTTTTCAATAACAATCAAAGATAATAATAAAAAGTGCTGCTTGGTCATCATGTCGTCTGCCATCATTTCCCATTGTGTCTCACACAATAGGATGCATGATTGAAAAGACGTTTTCTACAGAACGAGTGCAATATACAATGATGGATGGGGACGTTTGACCCTGTAAGTCCAGTGGAGCCGTCAGCCTTTAGATAGAAAAAATCATATCTACAAATCCATACGCCTGCCAAGTGCCTCTTAATTGACAATAAAAACATCAAAACATGGAAACAAAGGTGTCCCTGTGCAAAGTCGAACATGACAGAACCAAAGTCCTTTCACCCGCGTCAGATTCCTAAAACATGATTGTAGTAAAAGGTTATACAAAACGCAATACATTTATAGTTAGTAAAAAGGTCTATCTGCTCTATGCTAGTTTTATTCATAAGAAATTGCATATACCCAAACATTTTTTTTCATATAGATTGCATCCCATATCTAAACAAACAATTTAATATTATCGTACCAATATTGCTGACACATTGCCTTATTAGCTAGTTCAAGGTTGATGATTAAAAGAAATTCAGAATGGCAGATTGTCTCCTACGTTTTCTGTAGCCATTGGTCTTTCCGCTTCGTTCTCCAACAAAGAAAAGCGACAGTTTAAAACGAAACAACTCCGAAGGGGATGATGGGATTTGCACCAGTAAGTTTCCGTGTCATGATGTTTGAAATCTTCTTGCTTAAAGCATTGGTTCTTCTTCTACTTTAGCTAAAGATTTACAGTAATATTGTTTTCAAACATTACAAATATCAATGAATTACATCCATTAAACAATCTGTTTTCAGCTCGCGAGAAAAGCCTTTCAAAAATGATTGCTCTTCAGCTTTCCCTTGTTCCTTTCTGCTCCCCATGTAACCCGTGACGCCCAGTTTTTTCGCGTTAAAATAAGAAATGATTCAAGCTTACAATAAATAAATAAATACATATACACTAGAATGTGCATACATTAGCAGCTATAAACAGTACATCACATTATATTAGGTCATATGAAAATGTACAAAACGTGAATGTTCGTTTAAAACGTTGTTTTTCAAAGCAAGGCAACGACAATCAAAATGATAAAAAAAGATACCCATGGAGTTGAGAGCATAACAGCAGTAGAATTAAAAGAGCTATCATAGATTACAGCAGCAAAAAACAACCCGTAACCCTCTTTTTGATTTTTTTGTTGTTGTTGTTGTTTTTGCTTTGCATTTGTTATTTTGGCCTCAGCCAGGGCTAGACCTGGATCCCCTGAACGGCCTGTTTGATGTTCTCCAGCAGCGCCTTGTTCTCCGGGCTCTGGTACTGGTCCTGGTGAGTGTACATGTCTGTCAATGTACTCACATAAGTGTCAAAGTTCTGTTCATTCATTGGCTCCTGTGAGGGAAAAGAAACCCATGAAGAAGAAACAAACAATCAGAGGGATTAGAGTTTGTGTTTTTCGACAGAATCAGTGTCTGTGAAACATTTTGGGAAAAGGTTTGGAGGACAAGCGGGAAGCAAGGGAGGGAGGGATTACCATCAGGAACGTTTCAATCTCTTGATTAATATCTATACTTCATCCTGTGAAAGTCTACGAAAAGCAACTCCAACACATGCACAGATCAGGAGAGGGATGGTTGGCTAGTGGATGGATGGAAGGTTTATGTTTAGCATATGGAGACAAAATCAGGATTTTGAAAACTAATGGAAGATTTATGTGCAGATGAAGGAGACACAACTGGAGGTTCGGCGAGTTTTGGACGTGAAGAAATGTCTAAGAAACACAGAATTGTCGTCCTCATTACTAGCCTTACTGTTTGAGTTCAACACTAGTGTGCAAAGCAAACAAGCACTAGTGTTGAAACAACTTTGAACAGGTTTTTTACTGGAAAGTTCTACTGGAAAGAAATCAAGATTTCTGTTTCTTTGGAAAAGCAAAGTAATATTTCAAAATTGTGGCATTCCTCAAGGCGCGATAATAGGGCCCCTTTCTTTTGCCTTCTTGTGTGCTTTTTTAGTTCAATTCCTCAAAGAATGACGTACATAGTAGACGATTCAACGCCTCAATATTTACAACTAATAGCTATATTCATTGCCTGGTGTTTCGTGCTTTCTGTGGAAAGTAACAACACTGTCTCGTACACAATCCACATGTTTAACAATTGCACTAAACTCTTGTATCCAGCAGTTTAAATGGGTAGTTGGGAGGGAAGGGGTGACAGTGCAGAAGAGAAGGATAATTGGATAAAGGATAAATGGATCTCTTACTCTGGGAGGCATCTGTAAACAGCAGTTATGCTTTACTGGGGCCTCTTTCTGTGGCAGCGGTTTCTACAGGAGAGGGTGTACAGAGAAGTCTATTATCCCACTGGACACACAGTGGCGTCACAAGGCTTCATCGCTACACTGAGGAAAAAAACTAAAAACGTCCGCCTCAACAAGTCATTATCCCTCCGGCTCTGTTCAAACTGCAGCTGAGAGCTTCCACAACTATGAATCTTGAAAACAAAAGACTCTTTTTGAGCCCTAAAACAAAAATACCTATCCTAGAGTACATCTGAACGGTTACATAAAGTCTAGAAGTGTGAATTAAGCCTTAGATGCAGCTTGGTATTTTCTGAAAACTGTCCAACGCAAATCGACAAATCTGAGGAATTTAGATGCAGCTATATATATTTATATATTCGTGGTTTCAGGAGGGATAAAGATCAACTTCCTTTTTAAAACTGAATGTGCTGTCCCCCAATACTAGAAGGACAAAAGCAAAAGAGCTTTAGTTACCAGGTAACGTTAGGGTTACACTATGTTACAAGAGATTATCCAATTAGCCCCAGTCTTCTTTCTCACTGAGACATTATGATGTAAAAACAGCCATCACTCAAACTGAAAAGAGACGAGGCCGTTTGTTAATGTGAAACTCTGTGAGGCGTTGTAAAGCACAGAAGAAGAAGCACAGCATGGACCGCTGGGAAAAAAAGAAGAAGGTGGCGAACAGAAAGAAGCAGATGAGGAAAAAACCCTGAGTGTTGTTATAGACTTCAATTAAAATCCTTTACAGATGTTAGCTGGCATCAGATAAGTGTGAATCTGTACTGTCCTACAAGAGATGTCATTAAAATAGGGCTATAGGCAAGACACAGAAAGACATCTAACAGAAGATCCATCAGATAATATACTATATATACAATATTTAGTACATTATTAAGTCATAAAACGTATCTCAAGGTCTAACTTGACAAAGCCATTACAAGGAAGTCATTTGAATGGTTTTAAAGTACCATCGAGGTACATATAGCTTCTCTTGGATAACTGGACTTAAACTCCCACTGTACATCTTACATTTATATTCAATCTAATATTTAATAATCAATTTTTTGCACAATTAATGTATATATAATATCCTGCTTTTTATTTTGTTACTGTACATTTGTATTTCCACACGTATATTTCAAACTTTTTTCTAACTTTCTATTTGAGATGATTACATTTTGGATTGTTTATTTATAGTCTTTTAATTTCTCTTATGTACAATGCCTTTTCCTTTTATGCTGCTGCAACGCAAACATTTCCCTAATTGGGATCAATAAAGTATCTTATCTTACCTTATCTAAGATGTTTCTTATCCAGAGATGGCAACAGTACACACATCCTTTACTCAAGTAGAAGTACAGATACTCGTGTTTAAAAATACTCTGGTGAAAGTAGAAGTACTGACTAAACTTCTTTACTCAAGTTAAAGTAAAGAGGCTTTGAAATGTACTTCAGTAAAAAGTACCCATAACTAGCAGCTGTTTTAAAGAGTACCTGACCTGAAGAAGTAGAAAGTACAGGTATTTGGGTTCAACATGCAAGAAGTAAAGTCGTCAGAAAAATAAGTTGTGGAGTAAAGTACTGATACCAGAAAAATGTACTTAAATACAGTAACGAAGTATTTGTACTCCACTACTTCCCACCTCTGCTCTCACCATGTGTGGAAGCTGGATGTTGGCGAGGCTGTTGATGAGCGACTGGCTGAGGTTGGCGAGCTCGTGCAGCAGCGAGTCGTTCTGATGCTCGATCACCTTGTTCTCGTCCTCGATGGACTTCAGGTTTGTCTCCATCGAGGTGATCTGCCATGAGAGGAAAACAATTGTGAGCAGCATTTACTTTTTTTTAATAATTTTGCACATTTCTAAACAATACGACCACTTTTGAAACTGCGCAATTCTTCCACTTTTCAAACATGTGTTTTCACAGTAGTTTAGTTCATGTTCTTATTCTTTTCTGTAAATGTTTATTTCCATAGTAATATATAAGCCTGTTCTGTCTACAGATGTGCTGTAGACAGATGTCCAACCCGGTTCCCATCTACATTGGTAGGATTAATTGTATATTGTTGTAAAAACATTACATTTTCTCTGCTAATAATAATAAGATACAAAGATCCAACTATACTTTTATATTTCATTATGGATTACACATGAACGAAAGTGCTTGTAATAGATACTGTGAATTAATTTGGCCTAATTAAAACTGGTTGGCCTTCTTCCCTGAGTAGTAGATTTTTAAATTCAAATTTCTTTAAGGAAAATATATGAATGAACTACTATTTCTACTGCAGGTTGCAAACGATCACATCACTTTACCATTCCTATTCCACACATAGCTTATCAATGACTTGTGTGTGCTTGCTTTCCCTCGCAGATCTTCTCAAACCGGGGCTGTTGTTTTGAGACTCTCAGTTCATTCTCAATGTTCAGCTTTGATCTGTATTTCGTTTTGATGGCAGTAACAGCAGAAAAGCCTATCTAACACAAGTAGGATGTTGCAAAAGGCAGCATTACTGTATGCCCACAGCTCTCTGACCAATGAGATATTTTCAAGCAGTGTTTGTTTACAATTGAATAATAATAATACATTTGATTTATATAGCACACTTTAAAAACAACGTCATCTCAAGGTGCTTCACAAAGCTAAAAGGAGAAAATAATAAAATAAATAAATCTTCCCGCGACCCCCCTGCAGTACCTCCGCGACCTGAGAATTTTTTATATTTTGCAAGCTTCCATGTAAAATGTTTTTTCTATATCAACGTCATAAACCCTTAATACTGACAATAGTTAAACAGTTAATACACATTTTTAGTCTGTCACTAGACTCTGGTTCGTCTCCATCGTAGTGATCTGCCTTGTGAGGAAACCAATCGTCAGCAGCATTTGCACATGTTTTTTCACAGTAGTTTGCCATGTTCTTATTCTTTCCAGTACATTTTTATTCTGAGTAGAGATTGAATATCTATTCATATAAAAACCTGTTTTGATTAAAGCCTAGTTTTCTTCCATGTAAAAGGCTGCATCATCTGCATACAGTCTGATTTAGTGAAATTACCTTTACAATACGTTTCTATATTAACGTTATAAACCCTTAATACTGACAATAGTTAAACAGTTAATACACATGTTTAGTCCGTCACTAGACTCTGGTTTATTTGAATCAGGTTTCCAAAGGAGCATCAACCCATACACCTCATGTATTTATGTGAATCAGTCGAAAAGGGTCTTACTTGTGTCCTCAGTTTTAACATGTCGGACTCCACTTGATTGTTGGACTCATTCAGATCTTTGATTTCTTCATCCAGCTGTTTGATTTCTTCATCATTTTCGATGCCTGACACCAAAAACAACATCAGATTTAGAAGCAGCGATTTTTCTTTAAAAATTGTTTTTATTGCGTTTGACTCCGACCTTTGCTTGCTCTTTGCTTGATTGTCAGCATCTCCACGCCGCTCATCCTCGCCTTCTTCATGGCCGAGGTGGCACGGGGACAACCAGAGAGACTGGAATACAACACACACACACACACACACAGGCATACATTGACGAAAACTGGACTGCTATGGGTTATCAATTTGCTGCAAAATGTACAAATCTGTGCTGATTAAACTTTCAACGACAATTCCACTTATGTTATAGTCTGTTATCGTTCAAATCAAATTGTCTGTGTTACTACTACAAGTACATTTCTAATAACTGATCAATAAATTATCAGTTTTTGTATTTTATATTCTGCATATTGGTAATTTCCCATTATTATTGGTCATGTAGCTCATATGCTACTTCAAAATTGACAATCAGCTACTCAAAATCAATCTGTCAGTTGAAAGTCAACAGGGTCATGTCCACTAAACTCTAAAGTTCCTTATCTGTTGATCATCAACTAATGCTTAATGTAATCTTTAGTTGACATCTTCACTCTCAACAGATTATCAACAGATAGTCGACATGACTGTTGACTTTCAACTGACAGATTGATTTTGAGTAGTTTGTCAATTTTGAAGATGTTGACACAATCTACAGATAGTAAGGTTGAATATCGATTAATAACCTGTTGCAAAAAACATGTTGACAGTCAACAGACACTTTTTGTCAAATCTATAGATCAACACTTGAGATGTACCTTATATTCTACTGGCATTCTAGTAATGCATGTTACTTGTCTGTTGAAACAGTGTTGTTGAATGTCAACTGATGACTTATAGAGTGTTAACTATGGACTATCAAAATAAAGTGTTACCATAAAGTCCTATCTTATCTTATCTTATCTTTAAACTAAAACAGTAGCCAATGACACAGAGCTACGCCCACCTCCGATGCGTGAGGAAGCTCCCGCTGACGTGTCCCGACCCGTCGCAGCCGGGCGTCGGGCAGCTCATGCCGTCCGTCTTCCCCGACTTCCAGACGAACTGCGACCCGTTCACGTAGCTGTCCTTCTGCCGCTTGGCCGCCAGGGGGCAGCCCGACGCACTGCGGTGGGACGCGTACTTCCCCGTCACATGACCCTGCCCGTCACAACCTGGCACTGGACACCTGAGAGGAAGAAGAGGATGAAGAAAAAGACCAGGAGAGGAAATTAATCACAGTCAGGATTTAGTTGCATTTGTTCGTTTTTTCGAACTACCACGGGGAGTTCTTGAAAGCCTTAGATTCATCAGCTTTCTTAAAGTAAGAGATAGTCAAAGTATTGGGAAATTTATTTATCAGCTTTCTTATCTATATAAATAGTTATCACCACAATAAACCGTATTTAATTTTGTCTTAATGTACATTATTTAATTTCATATTCTGTTCTTGCACATATCATATTCACAGCCCGGCACTGGACACCTAAGAGGAGGAAGAAGAAGAAGAAGAAGAAGAAGAAGAAGAAGAAGAAGAAGAAGA
>CALSBZ010036509.1:2571-13233 GCA_943591055.1 Gobionotothen gibberifrons | reverse complement strand
CTCTCTCTCTCTCTCTCTCTCTCTCTCTCTCTCTCTCTCTCTCTCTCAATCTAAAGTGAGGTTCCCTGCTGTGTCTGAAATAAGGTGTGGCTAACACAAGCTGTAGAGTTTTAACCCTAACCAGTATATTTTGACATGGTATCGAAGTATAGTCCTATCTTGAGATTTCTTTAGATCAGATGGTGGTTCTAACAGAAGTATTCAGTGTGTTGGAGATTTGTAGGAAACTCACCAGAGATTCTGCTGTTTGTTGAGAAAAACCTGAGATCGTTGATTCTCCTTCAGAGAGAAACGGAGAGACTTGTCTCTCGACTGCAGCTGTCTGCATATAATAATTTTGTCTTTATTCTACATGAAAATGTTAGGGATTCCATTGAAATCTGTTGATGATTCATATCTTCCTCAGGCTAGGAATAGTATGTTGAGTTTTTAATGCTAAATGTTTATAATTTTCTCACAGGATATAGAATGAGACAACACAGTTCTTATCCATTGTGTGTGAATGCTTCAGCTCTTCAGACCCACATAGTAAGATGTGAGCATGTTCCTAATTGTGTTGGTATGCAGCCGGTCTGCTCTGTTTAAGAAAGCAATCTGCCACTTTTATATTGTAGAATTTGTTCAATTAAAGCAGTCTTTAATTGTTTGTCCTAAACATAGCAATATATGCTTTTTAAATGTGTCTGACAAAATAACAGTATAGGCCTACAGTTTATATTGTGTATCACCTTTAGCTTGAAAATACATAGATGTGTTTTTTTATCTATAAAATAAATAAATAGGCAGACACTATCAATCCCAAATTGGGAAATAATTTTACAGCAGCAGTGTGTTCAGGTATTACAATATTTAAAGTTGGAATAAAGTATAAACTACACAACACAAGTATAATGCACAGCAATCCATAAGAGAAGTCCGATATGTTCATGAAAACTCCCCAGGAGACCCCGACGCTAACGTGGGCGAGTGGGCTCCGGAGTTTGCTGCATGAGTTGCACTACTGTGGTGTGGTGGGCTGTCACTCAAAAACTGAGTAGCCAATGGGGACGCACCCCTGAAAGTCCCGCCCACCTGGGATAAAAAATGAGGGAGCGGAAATGAGAAGAGCTGCAGCGAGAGCAAAAGTCTGATCATTGAGAAAGAAGAAACAAGAACTGCAAAAAAATAACCTATGTTAAAACAAAGAAAAAAGACTTACAGAAATGATTTGTTTGCAACTTGTATTTTATTTTTGAAATTACATTTATTTTGCTTGACTCAGTTTTTTTTTCTCTTAAACTCTTAGTTTTGCTTTATTCTGAGAAAGTGTTGCTTTATCTTTATGATACAAAACTAATCCCATATACAACGGAGCTGATCCAGATTTGCGTCCGATATGACGTAATATCTGAAATGTGGACCCACGGCCCTATCAGAAACGTTGCTATCAGAAACAAGGCCCGACTGTTTTGGACGTAATATGGTCGGTGTTTACATTAGCATCGCTAACACTCGCATGTGTGTGAAGAAGCAGGAAGTAAAAAGGAACTCACCTTGTGGTATAACCGGCAAGAGAGAAAGCCTTTGAGCTCTATACTGTTTCAGAAATACTCCTTGATAATCCATGATATGGCGTTTCATCACGGCAGTATTTAGTTTAGACAGTATCTGCCGGGTCCCGCATGAGCTCAGACCCCTCCTCTTTTGTTTTAAAGCTTTATACCCCAAATCAGCACTTTTGAAACAGGAAGTGAAATAGAGGGATATGAGGCATGGCTAGAATGGGTGATCTGTTTGGTATTTTGAGCAAAACACTTCATAGACATGTTTTTTATATATTTGTATAGATCTGAGACCTATGCTATTGCCTGAAAATAGCATGATAGGTGACCTTTAAGTTTAGTTTCTCCGCACCGCACCGCTCCGCTCCGGTGGGGCTGGGCCAACCCGGTATCACGGCAAGACGTGAACATGTGACGATTTACCATGCTAGGAGACGTGAATATATCACGGTTTCGTCCCTTCAAACGTGACAGTTACACGGTATTGTTAACATGGTCCAACCAGTGGAGAAATACCCGGAAGTGCCAAGGAAAGGCTCTACCGTGCCTATTGGTCGGTTTTTATTGTCAAAAATAGATGTTTTTAATTTTTTTTTTAATCCTCACACTCGATTTCGCCGATTTTCTTGTTGCCCTAGCTGGTCGACACCTATTTTAGCAGAAACAAAGGCTACATTAATGTATTAAATCGATGTTAATCCATGTGTGTGGATCATAGACTTTGTGGATGTGGAATTAACGGACATTATGTGATTGCGTCACTCTTTCAACTCTTCAACTACTATACTTTAATATATATTCAAATGTAAATGTGAAGGGATGTGTGTAATGTGGTGATTGACATTATTCACCCACAGATCTATGGGTTGGGGGGTATTGTTCCGCACAGACATTTTAGTTAACCGGACTCCTGTTGATGTGAAATCCGAAAACATTTTTAAAAAATAAAATAATTCTTTATTCCGAGTTTGCTTGCTTTTCTCTTTGGAGGTAATCACATAACGGCATTGTAATACACAGTTCGGCGGCATTACATATTACATATCTGCTGTAGTTCTGTATTTATAGAGCCCTGATGAGAAGACTTCTGGACAAACAGGAAGCATTGCCGCCAAAACTGAATGTGACGTGGATCATAAATATATCCGCAATTAAACAACATCTTACATTTATTTTTCACACAATACGTCTCCTTGCAGTATCAATACTAATTCGGCTGACTTTTATATTTGATCCAATTGGTAGATAGGCTGTATTTACACCATAACGGTGCATAGCTGATAGAATGGCACATCTCGTGGTTAAAGCCCGTTATTGAATTTTATTATTTGATTATTTTTCACAAAAATGAAACCATCAATAGAAAAAACAGAATTAACTGTCATTAGTAAACCACTCAAATAAAAAGATCATAAGTGGTTTTGTTTTACATATATTTTAAGGATAATAATAGCAATGTAACACTGTCTATGACACTTACTGTATAACACTGATTTGAAAAACATATAGAAAAAACGAATTCACCGCCCTTAATAAAGTATTTAAATATACATTTCAGGTGTGCTGTTTTGTTTAGATCATTAACATCTGGAGCTCTTTTAATGTCCTTTTTGATTACTGTTACACCAGGTCTTGTCAAAACCTAACATTGATTTAATACATTAATGTAGCCTTTGTTTCTGCTAAAAGAGGTGTCGACCAGCTAGGGCAACAAGAAAATTGGCGAAATCGAGTGTGAGGATTAAAAAATAAATTAAAAACATCTAATTTTGACAATAAAAACCGACCAATAGGCACGGTAGAGCCTTTCCTTGGCACTTCCGGGTATTTCTCCACTGGTTGGACCATGTAAACAATACCGTGTAACTGTCACGTTTGAAGGGACGAAACTGTGACATATTCACGTCTCCCAGCATGGTAAATCGTCACATGTTCACGTCTTGCCGTGATACCGGGTTGGGCTGGGCTGCTGCCGGTTTAGCTTGATGAGTTGGGTGGCATGTCTCTTCTGCCTGGGGCCCCCAGAGTGTCTTGCTGCGCCAAGCATGCCTGTTACCATCTCACTGTAGGTCACAAATGTAATATTGGTAGATCCCCTTATTACAATTATCCTCGCCATCCATAGTCTCTAAATAACGTATTTCACGTATATATGATATTTAGGCTCGCTGGTCTCATCATACAACGGCAGTGAGAAAGCACCAGGGGAGGCAGCCATAACCTCTGCCGCACTGAAGGGGGCGCACGTGAGCCCACAGGTTCTTGTTGCTACTGTTATTCTACGCAGAGACGGTAGACACAAACAACAAACTAGACTTTTGAAACCAGAGGAAGATAAGGAGGACTTTTACAAAAAACTAATAGAGATTGTTGTACAGGAGGATAGGCAAATGGACTTCATCTTCAAGTCAAGGTAAGACCACCATTGTAATGAAAATGGGATCTTACTAAGAAAGAACAATCCAATATTTAGATTTTGGGTATCCTTTTGTTGAACGGTCTGTTTAAAATGAATTGAAACATCAGACTAAAAAAGCTTTTGAAAATAACAGAATATTTCGATTACAGTTTTTCTCGATTGCTAACACACTAAAATGCTACATAAAGCACAATTATTTTAACTGACACTCAAAGAGCAAAACATCGGCTCAAATCTCCAAAACTCTAAACACGTTTTCAGCTTTTCACACAATTTGCAAATCAACATGGCACTTTTTGCAAACCACTGCACACGTTTCTCCACGTAAGACACAGGAATCTGACATAAAGTCACGTGTTAGCACATACATAACACTGATATTAAAAATGCCTCACACATGGACCAATGATCAAGAAACACGTTCCACCTGACCAAACACCTGATAGCATAATTGTTGGCTCATCAATCAGGATGTTAGCACTATAAAAAGACCACAGGTGAGTACTTTCTTACAGCAACAATGGAAGCCAACATGGAAGCAAGAGCAAGAGGAAGAGGAAGAGCTGGGCTGAGTGAGAGGAAGAGGAAGAGGTGGGCTGAGAGTGAGAGGAGGAAGAATGAGAGGAAGAGGTAGAGCTGGAGGGAGAGGACGTGGACAAAGAATAATTCTCTCTAATGAAATGAAATGTTATCAACCATGGTTTGACGATGAGAGAGGCTGGACAGAGGGTTCAGCCTAATCTAAGCTGATTTACTGTTGCCTCTGTAATCCGGACACTTAGACTTGAAACAGGTTAGTTACCAGTTTTTAGCTCTGCATAATTCATGATGTATCAGCGCTTATATCTGTTGTGTGAAACGTATTTACTTCATTACTGTAATTGAATTATTGGCATGTTGCATACTATAACTGTATACAAATCCTGCACAATGTACTGTGGTAGACGTACCTTTATGCAACACAGACACTGACCAACCACTATGTCTTTGTTGTTTATCTGAAGGACTGAGAAACAAAGAGGTGCAGGTGGAAGGCTAAGTATGTTCAATGAGGCAGGAAGCAGCAGTTACAAACTGGGTTCTGGCAAACAGTGCATCACACTTAGAGAGATCCGAAGCATAGTAACTATGTGCTGAGATGCATGTTGCACCATGTTATCTTTAAATAAAATGTGATTTCTTTCAACAACTCATTTGTATTTCTTCATTTACTGTATTTCTGTAAACTCAACCAATCTTTCTCTGCAGTAACCTCTATGTACAGAGCATAGCCCATAAAAGATGAAAGTGCTTTAGATTATGCTCAGCAGTGTGTAGTTGGGTGGTCAAACCATCTAATATTATGAATGAACTGTGTTATATTTGGTGCAAAAGTTTGCATTTGGTAAGAGTGTATGTAGTTTTGAGTGCAGTTCTTCATTTAGCAGGAGAAAGGAGGTGTTTTGCACTTTGGGTGTGTGGTTTTGTGAATTGTGTTTAGTGTGCTGAGAAACTGAGCAATTAAAAAAAAAATGTGTGTTAGCAATCGAGAAAAACTGTAAACTCAAAATATAATAATATTTGTAAATCTGACTCTGAAAGAGTCCGTGCCTCACCAGCCATGAACCTCACCGCACGTCACGAGGAGTGTGTGGTTCAAACGTAGCAGCCTGGTAGCTCTTTAGCTGTTGTAATGAAGGTAAAAACAGTGAAGGCGGTGCGTAAAAGGCACAGCTCTCAGCAGCTGGTGCTGCTCTTCTCAGATTCTGCTGAGTTACATGTCACGCTGCCTCCTGGTGAAGGAGGTTTTCCTTCTATAAAACACCTGTGGGCAGCAGATACTGTGAGAGTCACTGACATGAATTCATAGATCAAGGCAGACTGGTTTACAGACTCTCCTGTTTTGCCAATCCGGTGCTTAAACAAATAGCTCTACACCCCTGGCCGAAATGTCCATAAAATGAAGTCCGAGTTTGAAATATATCTCAAATAATGCACTGCCATTTCCCCACATAAACACAACAGTCTGCAATGAAACGGTCGTCTCCTGTGTGCTCCACTTCCTACTTGGTGCACCGGTAACTTTCATGACCATGTAGGGGCTCCGTACAAGAGAGAGGTGCAGGAAGGGAGTCAGCACTCAACACTTCCTGTTGCCTGATTCGAAGTCAATGTTTTTTTGTCTGTTTTTGGTAAGAATGAAATATCGTAAATAGTAAACAAAAAACAAAAGAAGAACAAAGTCAGTGCACTCCATGATGTCAGAAGAGATCTCAGTTCTGTTTTTTCTTAAAGAGTAATCCTACTTTGAGATTTCTTTAGATCAGATTGTGGTTCTAACAGAAGTATTCAGTGTGTTTGAGATTTGTAGGAAACTCACCAGTTTGTTGAGAAAACCTGAGATCGTTGATTCTCCTTCAGAGAGAAACGGAGAGACTTGTCTCGACTGCAGCCTGAGAGAGTAATCTACACCATCTGTGATCTGAAGACGTAACGTTAAAGCACAAAAGAAAAGATAAGAGAAATATAAAAATACAAAGTACACGCCTCAAGATCCTCGTCACAGTTTAAGTTAATGATCTTTTATTCATGTATCAGAACAAGGTCTGATAGTCTTCCTTAATACCTTACATGGCAAGAGAGCTGCAGGAAGGGAGTCAGCATTCAACACTTCCTGTTGCCTCGTCGTGAAGTCAATGGGTTTTTGTCTGTTTTTGGTACGATCGTAAATGGTAAGAAAAAAACTCACCAGAGATTCTGCTGTTTGTTGAGAAAGCCTGAGATCGTTGATTCTCCTTCAGAGAGAAACAGAGAGACACAGAGAGTCTTGTCTCGACTACAGCCTGAGAGAGTTTCACTTTCAGCTGAAGACGTGGCGGTTGTTGCTCAATATGAAGATAATGTAACCCAGCGGTGTTCAAACTGTGGGGCGCGGCCCCCTCGAGGGGCGTGAAGCTTTGGAAGAAGTTGTAAACAGACTTTGGTTGCTCTTTTATATAATTTAAACAATATATAAAAAGAGATACACACACACACACACACACACACACACACACACACACACACACACACACACACACACACACACAGAGAGAGAGGGGTTGCGGTCGAATAGTCCGTTTAGCTTAGGAACCTTCCTAACGGAGTGAAATGACCCGGAAGTCCCTCAGTGGCAGCCATGATAAGTGCCGTTCTAATTGTCTAGATCAATGCTTCTCAAAGTGTGGTCCGCGGACCACTGGTGGTCCGTGAGCGCCCCCTAGTGGTCCGTGAGTATATTGGTAACATTTCACATTTGAAATAAATAAATAAATGTCAGTTTTCCGCACTCTCGCGGGAATATCTCCGCAATGGAGCGAGGTTAAGTTTCACTTTCTATCGCATGATATAGCCCAGCGCTACACCTTCATCACACATGTTCCCACTTGTTTGTACCATTTTCAGGCGATTTGTAATCTGTTCTAGAAAAACGATGTGTTTTTTGATATTTGTGGACTCAGGTGGTCCGCGAGTGTTTTTTTATTGGTTAAGTTCCTTGGTATGAAAAAGTTTGAGAAACACTGCTCTAGATGATAGGAAAGGAGGTTTCAAACTTCCTTTATAGCCTCCTTCAGCTTAGGAACCACTGGACCTTCCTTTAGGAAAGGAAAGGAGAAAATGCTGCCCCACAATGCCTTGCAGCCGCAGCATTTGCCGTCACACAACAGTCGGCCGTTCACGGAAACAACCGATTATGACCGAGAAATGATATCATGTCAAATCTGATACTTAATACGAGTAGCCCATGTGCAGCATTTTGCAATGCATAGAAGAGAAGCCAAAGCTCAACATTTGTATGACAAATAAAACTCAGCTCCGGGGCATCGTGGACGGTAGGTTTTCCTACAAAGAGAAGTAGTAACCTCAGCCTCCATCGATTTTCATATCAAATTAGCGTATTAATAAAATAAGCTATCATGGCTTATACTTGCATATCTAAACAGAATCATGAAAGCCTGTTGGTAGAGTCAGGCACTTGAGTCCGTGAGTGTGTCTGCCGGTGTCTGAATGCTCACTCATTGGTAGCTAAGTAGCTAACTGTCGTGCGTTTTTCGTCCTCCGCGCATAATTTATCTTCTCCTAGAGACTTTATCCGTACGACTCGAAATTCGTCGGGTAGCTTCTCGAGACATGGGCAATTCAAAGTTATCACGGAACTTTTTTTCTTTCGCACGGCGTAGCCGTGATTTGGCGCCAAAGTTTGCGTTCGCTCGATGCTAGGCGATCCCTCGCCATGGAATACGATGATGTCATAACTCAGAGTGACATGCTCAGAACGCCACCAAACTTCACATGATGGTTAACACTGCAGCCCTGAACAGCTCTAGGTCAAATCTGATGTTACTTAATTTGGCGTTACCATGGCAACGGATCCTTCGCCATTAAACACGGTGTCGCTGTAACTCCAATGGACACGGTCCCATCGTCCCCCAATCTTCACTTTTATATCACTGGTCCATGCCTCAACAGCTCTACGTGAAATCTGAGATCTCACCGTATGCCGTTGCCATGGCAACGCATCCTTCGCCAAAAAATACGATGTTGTTGTAAGTCAATGGAAAATCGTCCAAATAGCACCAGACTTCAGACTATCATTAATGGTCCGGCCCTCAACAGCCCTATGTCAATTACGGGATGTCATCATATGCCGTTGCCTCGCCAAAAACCCCGGTGTTGTGTTGTCGTAATTCAATGGCAAATCGTCCAAACGGCACCAGACTTCATATGATGGCTAATGGTCCGGCCCTCAACAGCTCTACGCCAATTATGGGATGTCATCATATGCCGTTGCCATGGCGACAGATCCCTCGCCATGAAAGACGGTGTTGTCCAAATTCAATGGAAAATCGTCCAAACGGCACCAGACTTCAGATGATGGCTAATGGTCTGGCCCTCAACACCTCAATATGACAATAGTGAGTTTTCCCCAAAAGCTGTTGCCATGACAACACACCCCTGAAATGTCCCACGTTTGCCAACGGCCGAGTCCTCGAGACACCTAGACACACACGTCGATGTGCGGACAACAGCCTGCGGAGCGTCGAAGACCCGCTCAACGCTGCTTGCAGCTTTAATTTTGCTTGATTCTGAGAAAGTGTTGCTTTATCTTTATGATACAAAACTAATCCCATACGGAAGGAAGCCGTGCACGCAGCGCAGCCCCGCTCTCTTTAACTCCAGGCGACTTTCTGCCGCTTTCCTCCGTGGTGCAGTGCTGATCGTTTCACCACAGAGGAAAGCACTTCATAAATTGCAGTACCCATAAGGAGCTGTACAAATGCCGCAGTTTTTGCGTGGCTGTGTCTTTAGTTGAAAGCCCAGTGGCGATCTGCTCATCTCATTGAAATATTATGCTACAAAGGAGCGGGCTGGCCATCTGTGTGTTGAACTTTCCTGTCGGCTCCCAGGCCGTCAGTCGAGGAAACAGGGGGATGACTCTCTGTCGTCTCCCAGGGCAGAAGCAACATGCTTCAGGTTCAATAACCCACTTTAGCTTCAATGACTGGAGAGAGGCGAGCTCTTCTTGGGAGGCCGTTGCATTTATTTAGTTGTTGTTCTGTTTCACAAAATACATCACAGACCTCTGTTTTTCTGCTGCCTTGTTTCACTTCCAGAAACATACACACGCTCGCTCACTCTCGCTCTACCATCCACACACACACACACACACATGCACACACCACACCCCTCTCTCTCTCTCTCTTAAAGGGACAGCGATCTCATCTCACCCTGCATGACCCTAATATCATAACTTGTGTGTTCTGGAGAATCACAGAACGGACGATCGGCCTTATTATTATGCCGTTTAAACCAATTATGTAAATGACGGAGCATGCGCTTAGATTGGATGACAACATGTAAAAGTAACCCCCAATTGATTATGTATTTTTACTATTTGTAAGTTTCAAACCTCCTTTCCTATCATCTAGAGCAGGGGTTTTCAAAGTGTGGGAAGGTGAGCCTCCCCTCAGAGAACATAAGAACAGCCGCGCCTCCCCTCCCAATTATTATTGCTATTATTATTGTTGTTGTTGTTGTTGCTATAATGCAGGGGTATTCAATTGCATTTCAAAGAGGTCCAGTCATTAAATGCTCTGTTTTTGCGGTCTACCTTTCTCTTTTTTGAGCACGTCATTTGAAATGACTGTTTCTCTCTTCTTTTCTCGCCTCTGTGTGTGTTTGAATCTATCGTGCTGAGTCCCACACACTCTGTCTGTCCAACACATGTCCTGCAATACACATGCGGCAGCTCAATGTTTGTAAAAGTAAATAAATAGTATTTTCATTTCAATAATGTACTTTCTACCCTGCTTCATAAACAATACTGACGTCCCTGTGCTGGGGGTCCGGGGAAGGAAATGGCGGTCAATATTAACAACACAGGAGCTAAAATGCTTAATAACCTTGATTACGTGTTGTTGAGATCTCCAAATTAGGTTGAATACTTAAAACGAAAGTTAATATAATCAAATATATTCTTGTATAACCCACAATGAAAATGCTTCATATTTTATGATTTTCTATATTTACAGTATAAACAAAACACAAGTGGTTTGTTACATTGAGTGTTAGGCCTATAATGGTTTATGGCAGTGGTTCCCAAACTTTTTCTGTCAGGCGGGGCCCTTAGCAAAAAAATCTATAGAATACTATAGAAAAATCTATGGACGAATTCTATAGAAA
>CALSBZ010036504.1:0-12714 GCA_943591055.1 Gobionotothen gibberifrons | reverse complement strand
ACAGGCAGGCGGGGAGAGTCCTCCAGCCCTGTATGGGGCTTTCTGCGTACCATGTTTCCCGGGTCCCTAAGGAGCATGGGAAAAAACATAAGCGCATTATGTCCAGGGGGGGGTCAGATACCTACTGACCCACAGTAGGTATCCCCTTCTCACCAGTCATGTGTTGCCCGGCAAGCACAGACGACGAGAAGGAGCCAGACATGTCCAAGAGATACAACTTTATGAAGGGGCCTGGCGTAGACCAAGACCCTAGTCTACAGGGAAAGCCCTCTTGGGTGCATTTTCATATTCCTGTTTCCTACTTCTTATTTCCTACCCCTTTTCCTCAAACTATTTTAGGAGAGTGCATTTACGTAGACACGTTGGGCCTTTCCTCTTGTATTTTTTTGCTTTCTACTCCTTTCCCTTAAAGGAGGGGTAGGTAAGTTTGAGAAACCGGCTCGAGTGCACAAAAATTCCAAAGTACACAACCGAAAATTATCCGCCCATTCCTTCAGACTTCCTACAGAGCACCTCCTCCAACACACGTGAACGCGCACATGACCTCAGTGAAGACTTGAAAACATCATGGCTCAATCAGATGTAAGAAAACAACACCTAAGATCATGATAATGAATGTAAAACAAATGTATAACAAAGTTATTGTCAGTGCTTATATGTTTGAAGCTAGCATGTTTGTTTTGTGAAAATGTATTAAAAATGTTACGTCTGGCTAGCTGGCGAGAGCAGGCTGCGGTAACGTTACATATCAGCTCGGTGTGCTCCGTAAATAGTCGCCATAGTTGAAAAGCAACTCCGATATTGACTCTGGTTTGACTTCTCCTAGTTTCCACTTTCTTTTTCTTCATAATTTGCTCCATTACAGTTTTTCTTTTGCGACCGGTAGACGATGTTGAAGCAAACTCTGCCATGGTGAAAGTGTCCACTGTCCACGGCTGCTGCTGCTGGCGATTGAGCAACAACAGCCCGGAGACGGGAAACACGGCCAATGACGGCACACGCAATGACTGCACGAGTGTGCGTGCACGAGATGGAAGGCTGACAGACAGGTCGGCCAACCAGTTATTTTAGCCGGCCCGGCTAAAATAATTGGTCGTAGTTGAAATATTTGTAAGGATTTTTTTTCAAAGCACTTAGAATATTCATTGCTATCAGGATATTAAGAGCATTCCATGGAATATAACAAAAAGTGTATCTCGAGCCGGTTTCTCAAACTTACCTACCCCTCCTTTAACTCATTCTAGGAGAGTGCATTTACGTAGACACGTAGTGCCTCTCTGCTTATACTTTTTACTTTCTTTCCCTTTGGGGAGTGCAATTACGTCAAGGTTAGACACGTTGTGCCTCTTCACTTTTGTCCCTCTTCACTTGTGTCCCTGTCTCATAATTTCCACCCTATTCTAAGGGGAAGCATTTACGCAATGTGGTGCCTTTTCATTTCAGTTTCTTACTTTGTATTTCTTCACCCCTTTTATCTTTAACTATTTTAGGAGAATGCATGTACGTAGACACGTTGTGCCTCTCTTCCTCTGTTTCTTACTTCTCTTTTCCTACCCCTGTTCCTCAGACCTATCCTAAGGGAGTTGACACGTTGTGCCTCTTCACTTTTATTTTCTAAGGGTCAAAGTTCATATGGCGAGGGATTCCTTTGAGCGACATGCGCCGGCCCGTGCCTTACCTTGGACTTCTAATAGAACTGCTCGGGTCTTGATAGATTTAGTGGAGAAGTTCAGGAGATATCTGCCAATATATACCTTGCATATATCTTCTACACTCATGCAGTGTAGAGTGCGCACGGACCCCAATGGGGAGGGCTCTCCCCGCCCGTCCATAGGCATGTGTAATGCACTCGCAGAGCCATCCTGTCAGGCGCCTCTTGGAGAGAGCTTTTCCAGCCACACCATCCCCAAAGCACACAAACAGCTGTTCAGTGCGTCTAATGGCAGCCGTGCACTCTATATAACATGCTAGCGCACAGACTGGGCAGAGGAGGTGCAATTTAGCCTCCCTGGCCCCAATGTGGGGTGGAACATTAAAGCCACCTAACTGAATAGCCCTTGACCTGAACGAACTCCTTAGGCTCTTTGGAGCAAAGGAGGGGTTCGGTCTGAGTGTCGCCCCGCTACGGTCACCCCGGATCAAAAGACAACTTGGGTGCACCGACAGAGCGGTCAGCTCGGACACTCTCTTGGCCGAAGTCAAGGCAAGACGCAACGCTGTCTTCCATGACAGCGCTTTCAGGGAGGAGAGCTCCAGATGCTCAAATGGTTCTGTGACCAGAGCCTCAAGCACCAACGGCAGGTCCCATTGCGGGGAGGAGCCGTGCACTACTGGGCGCTGCCTCCTGACCCCCTGCAAAAACCGCGACATAAGCGGCTGACTGAAGGCTGACCTGCCGCCAAATCCCTCATGGCAGGAAGAAATGGCTGCTGCATACACCTTAATTGTGGAATGAGCAAGCCCCCTGTCCACCAGTATCTGTAAGTATGAAAGAATAGAGCCCAACTTACACGATAGAGGCTCTAGACTCCTTTCTTCACACCATCGCTGGAATCCCGCCCACTTTGGCCTGTAACAGGCTGTGGTGGATCCTGCTCCTGCTGCCTGGATAGTCTGAATAACGTTGTCAGACAGCCCCACCTGTCTCAGCCTGTCCCTCTCAGGAGCCAAGCCTGGAGAGGTTGGCCCAGAGTAGGTAACGCCCCTATTGCACCTGCCTCCTGAGACAGCGCCCCCCAGACCTGAGGAATCGTCCAAGGCTGGCCCAACATTATCTGTGTCACCTCCGCGTACCACGGCGCCAAGCGGCAACCTGGGGCCACTAGGGTGACTGACAGATGTTCCCGCCTCACCCTCTCCAGGGGGGGGGGGGATAAGGTGCAGCGGTGGAAAGGCGTAAAGCAGCTTTCTTGGCCATGGCTCGTGTGCAAATGCGTCCACCCCCAAGGGCGGATTGTCCCACCGGAACAACCACAGGGCGCAGTGGCTGTTGCGCCGATTGGCGAACAGGTCCACCTCTGCTCTCCCGATCTGAGTCCAGACCTGCTTCACCATCTCCGGGTGAAGCCTCCACTCGTCTGGCAGGGGTCCGCCTCTTGACATGAGGTCGGCCCCCCCGTTCTCCCGTCCCGGGATGTGCAGGGCCCTTAGAGACAACACATTCTGTGAAACCCACAACCACAGGTTCTCCGCTGTGGCCAACAAGGCTGCGGAGCGGACTCCGCCCTGCCTGTTGATGTACGCCACTGTGGTGCGGTTGTCGCTCCTCACTAGCACATGTTTGCCCTGTATTAAGGGTTTGAAGTGCTGTAGGATATAGTACCTGTGTTCACAGTTTTATGCTATAGAGAAGTTTAATTCAGCATTAAGCGTATTTCGGATATTTAATAAAGATAATATGCTTTCTATATTGCTGATGTGTTGCTGAAATTGGGTCACACACACAGAGAGACAATAGTCCTGATGTTATCAATAGATGTATTCATTTAAGTGAGCTAACTTGGGGGTTGGGGAAAGTCCAGGGAAGCCCTAAGGGTATAAAGAACAGCTAACCTTATGTTAGTTAATTAGACCGGGGTGTCATAACACAATGACTTGCAAACATATAACAGAGATGGCTTTCAGCGACATAACACATGTGACATTTGTGTTGTAGGCTACATGAGAAAAGTGTGTGCGTTAAAAGGAAATGTATGTGTTCTGTCAGAGAGTTAGTGTGTCTATGTTTCTGTAAAAAGTCTATACTTGAGAGCAGAGGTAATGTTTTCTTAGTTATTGTTTGATTGTACAACGAAATAATAATTGATCAACTATACCTGTAAATTGCCACAACATTTGGGAGTAGTTGAAGTGAAATATCCCTATAGGATACACACACACACACGCACGTTGCTCTCTACTGAGGGGGGGATAGTCACCAGACGTCGTTTGTGCCTCTTGGGATCTAAATGAAGGCCGATAAACCACCTCTGCAGGCGACGTGTATGCAATAATCCGAGTGGCACCACAAAGTGAGCAGCCACCATGAGACCCAAAGTCTGCATGATGGTCAAAGCTGTCACCGTGGCCCCCTGACGCAGCCTGCAGACTGCCCGAAGCAGGGATGCCTGTCTGCTTTCTGTCAGGGTGGCACGTAGTCTGCCTGCATCGAGCAAAACCCCCAGATATTCTACCTGCTGGTGAGGTATGGGGGAGCTCTTCTTCCAATTGACCGCAAAACCCAACTTGGTTAGGTGTAGGATCAATTGGGCTGTGTGAAACATTGCCCATTCCCTGGACCTGGCCATGACTATGAGGTTGTCTATAAAAGAACACCCTCATACCATGGTTGCGCAGCGGCTGAAGCGCTGTGGCCACACATTTGCTGAACGTGCGTGGGGATAGGGAGTAGCCGAACGGTAGTCTGTTGTACTTGTAAGCTACTCCCTGGAAGGCGAAACGCAAATACTTTCTGTGCTTTGGAGCAATTTGGACATGAAAGTAAGTGCCCTTCATGTCGACGGTTGTGAACCAATCGCCCGGCTGCACTAGCCCCAGTAACTGTTTTATAGTTAACATATGGAACTTTTTGCAGGCAATGTGCCGATTCAGGCTGCGAAGATCCAGAATGGGCCTGAATTCTCCTGTCTTCTTGGGAACCATGAAGTACAGGGAATAGTGCCCTTTCTCTCTGTCTTGAGAGTGCACAACAGACACCGCCTGTTTTTGCAACAGGGTCTGAATCTCTGCCAAGAGGAAACCTATCTCCTCTTGGGATGATATATTTGCCACTCTTATGCCTCTGAATGGAGGACGGATGCTGCAAAACTGGAGTGAATAACCCAGTCTCAGTGTCCTGTCCATCCACTCTGTCAGTACACAGCTGAGCTTCTACTCCCCGTTACACTGCGTTAGGGGACGTGCAATCAGCTGTGGAGCCGCAGCTATGAAGCTGTGGTACTCTCTGGTGGCCCACTCCGCCGCCAAACCCTCCATAAAAGGAAGTTTGGCCCATGGGGGGCTGACACAGAAAGGGCAGATTTTCCACTGAGGTCCTTGAACGCACCGCGGCACATTAATCTGAGTTTTTACGCTAGGTGTGGTGTGTTTTCTAACAACACTGCGCCGGTCACAATGCCCCTGTACTCGCATAGCGCTTTGATAGCACTTCCTGCGGTTTATCACACTCATATACGCGCGCCCGCTGGCTGCCTCCTTTACTGGAGTTACAACTGGGGCAGTGAGGGGAATCTCTAGTACAGACAAATTGAGGCTTAAAAATATGAGATAATCCATAATCTTCAGTGTGGTTAGCTATGAATCTTCCAAAACTGTGCAACAGTACAGTAGGCCCACACAAACTGCAGAACACTGGTGCTTTGGGAACACTCCAATTATGTAATTCCCATTTAAAATCAGGAGACTAAATACGAACATCATCACATGAGATTACACAGGTACAAACAGACAGAAAGTCGGAGTAAGGTGCCCCCCCCCAACAGTCCAAGCCTATAGCAGCTAAACTAACGTGTCTACATACATGCACTCCCTTAGGATAGGTTGAGGGAAAAGGGTAGCAAGTAAGAAGTAGGAAACAGAGGTGGAGAGGCAGGGGTGGACTGGGACACAAATTCAGCCCGGGACATTCAGACACACCGGCCCACACACCGGGCCGCCGCCCACGCATGTGGGCCACCCTTGTAGCCTACAGATAAATTATACATCTACTATGCTCATATACTGTATACTGTTATGGCTAGATTCCCCAGAGTCAAGCCATAACATAAAAGAGATGGACCTGATGAACTGTACTGGACCCTGCAGCTTTCTCACTTTCCTCAGGGTCAACTGCATAAGAAGAACATCAGCAATCAATTAAATTACCAATATTATATCAATATCATGCACAATAATGTCAATCACTAAAATGAATGCAATAGTGAATGGGCCACACATCTCTGTGTCCTTATTATTGAATATTAATATTATTGAATATTAATATTATTGAATATTAATATTATTGAATATAATTATTTAAAATTATAATATTATATAATTTAACTTGGAATATCATGAGCATATATCAATCACAGCCGTGGGCATATTATACTAGTCGTAACATTGCTAAACTTTGTTCATGACGGTTTTCTCAGTCAACTAATACTATTGCTAACAGTAACATACATTAACACAGCCCTGCACACTGCACCTGCTGTCATTATATGCCGGGTCTGTGGTTCACCATCTTCCTTCTCAGTCTCCTCCTCATTACTGCGACTGGGAGCGGGAGCCCTTCTACTAAACTGCTCTGTGATTTTCGAAAATGTTCCAACATCTTCCTGTAGCAATTTTCGTTTTTTCATTCTGGCTTTTTCAGCCCCACCCTTTCTTTTTTTACTGATTGACAAGTTTGACAACCTATCAATAGCACCGTTTACATGGAATGTTTTTCTGATCGTATCCGATCACTAAATAAAGCGATCCACGTTCACTCGTATACATGGGCCAAGCATTAAGCTGGTTACAATTTCACCTGTACCGAAGTGGGCCGATCGGAGTGGGGCAGTGGGCCGCGTTGAGTGGTCCGACCGGCCCACTTCGGTACCGGGCTACCGGCCCATCGGGATTCGTCCCGAACGTCCCGATGGCCAGTCCGCCCCTGTGGAGAGGCACACACAGGGAAAAAGGTCCCCATTGGAACCTGAGTTGGTCAGAGGTAGGAGTGGGTCAGTGACTACGTTCCACACTCCCCGGCCGGTCTAGGCATTCTCTGCAACCTGTTACCCTCTAATAAACCTCGAGAGGTCAGAGAAGGGAAAGGTTTGGATAAAGTTTTAAATATAAGATCTAAGTTTTTTGGATTTAAGTGAAAGAGTAAGAACTCAAATGTATAGGTGAAGAGGCACAACGTATCTACGTCAATGCACTCTTATTAGATAATTTTATTTTATCACTATAAGCTTTATCAAAAAGGAAGGTCTTAAGCTTACTCTTAAAAACGGATAGGCTGTCTGCCTCCCGAACACAAACTGGAAGCTGATTCCACAGATGTGGAGCTTGATAAGAAAAGGCTCTGGCTCCCATTGTACTTTTAGAGACTCTAGGAACAACCAACAACCGTGCGTTCTTGGAACGCAATGCCCTAGTAGGACAGTAGGGTATAATGAGTTCTTTAAGGTAAGATGGCGCCTGCCCATTAAGGGCTTTGTAGGCGAGAAGAAGAATTTTAAATGATATCCTGTTTTCTATAGGGAGCCAGTGTAAGCCAACCAGAACAGGAGTAATGTGGTCCCTTTTCCGAACTCTAGTTAGTACACGTGCTGCAGCATTTTGAATCAGCTGAAGCGACTTAACTGACTTCTTGGTACACCCTGATAATAAAGAGTTACAATAATCCAGCCTAGAAGTAACAAATGCATGGACTAATTTCTCTGCATCGTTTTGAGGCAAGATATGCCTAATTTTGGCAATGTTGCGTAGATGGAAGTAGGCGGTCCTTGAGATTGATTTTATGTGGGCGTTAAAAGATAAATCCTGATCAAATATAACACCAGGATTCCTTACAGTCTCACTGGAGGCCAAATTAATGCCATCCATAGTTATTATATCTTTAGATAGTTTGTTTCGTAGATTCTTTGGGCCGAGGACAATGACTTAAGTTGTATCCCTGTTTAACATCAAAAAGTTTAAGGTCATCCACATTTTTAAGTCCTTGAGGCAGTCTTGAATTTTATTTAGATGATTAATTTCATCAGGCTTGATGGATAAATATAGTTGAGTATCATCCGCATAACAGTGGAAATTTACAGAATGATTCCTTATAATATTGCCGAGCGGAAGCATATATAGTGTGAACAAAATAGGTCCAAGCACTGAGCCCTGTGGCACTCCATGGCTAACTTTGGTTTGCATGGAAGATTCATCGTTGACACACACAAACTGAGAGCGTTCAGATAGATAGGACCTAAACCAGCCTAAAGCAGATCCCTTTATGCCTTGTTAGAACTATGCCTAGTGGAAACGCAACCAAAAACGCTAAAACCGTGCTCCGTGCTGTAGTGGAAATGTGCCATTAGACTGGGATAAATGCAACCATTTGTATTGAAGGCATTTTTCAAGACAGAAGTATCATAGAGGTAGGAGGCGGGGTTCGCCCTCGCGTCCTGGGTGGAGAAAGCCATCTCCGCCGGGACACTTCCTCCCACTGCCCGTCATCTCCGGGAGGACGGTGCACCCTATCCCGCAGCCCTCTGCTGACGCGGAGCTGGGGCAGAGGCCCATCGAGATCGCCAGGCCTGGCCCCGCGGGTGCTGGAACTGAAACCGCCCCGTAGAACCAGCCGAGGGAGCAGGAGAGGCAGCGGGAGCCGTGGACGCTCTGTACCTGCGCCTCTCTCCTCCTCACCGTGACTTCACGCACACCCCGCTGAGGGAGAGCCGGCGGCAGCATGCGGCTGAGCTGCGCTCTTTCCTCCTCTAAGCGGCTGAAGCGCTGCGGGACCGAGGTGATCGATCCGAAGAGCCCTTCCGTGGATACGGGGGCTCCAAGGAGATCCTCGTGGTCTTTTTTGGAGAGCGCCGTGAGTCCTAACCACACGTGGCATGATCCCACTGTGGCCAGGGACATCACACAGCCAGCTGCAGCGGCTACACCATGTACATATGCAGTGTTGTTTACTTATATTATTCCTTTAAGTGTGGTTTAAAGTAAAATGTTATAAACGAATTGGGTAGAGCCAAGTAACGCAGTCAGGTAATTAGGAAAGAGCCTCTCTTTTTAGATGGGGTTTGTGGCCATGTTGGCTGCCTGACGTTTAAAATAAATTATCAAATAATGTATGAGTTTGTATTCTTAGTTTCTCTTTAAACCTTCTGAAAGTGAGGAAGTATGACCAGCTTCGTCCCATAGGAGTTAACTATTTCCAATATAATAATAAACTCACTTAAATTGTCTTATATTTTATTCACCAATAGCGAAACAACACAACATTCCCAGATGGAGCATGCCCAGGGCTCAACAAATTGGACTTGGACCCTTTCCAGTCGTACCCTGGCCTGATGGCTCAGAGCCACCAGAGGGCGCTTGTAACACATGGAGGTAAGTCCATCTATAACTCTATGATCATTGATCAGCTCATAGAGGCAGCCCTTTTGACGGGAGAGGACGCTGGCGCTTGTTTGTTCGCCGCTTCTCCTACGCCTCAGAGTTTTTATCTGCTTTAAGCTATTTTATCTGCTTTAAGCTATTTTATCTGCTTTAAGCTATAGTTACATGGCTAAACTTTTAGTCTTTTTAACAAGTGTTTTTATATATTAAACCTCGTGATCATTGATGGTTTTTGGACCTGACGGCTGTCGGGACTCACCTGCTGTATCGAAGGACCGATTAAAAGTAATCAAAGAGCTTCAGTCGGCAGACTACAAAGTAACTCACAAAGCAAGACGTCTGGGTGTAGTGATGGACTCAGACCGGAATTTTAACAGTCACATTACAACAGTTATTAGGTCTGCATACTATCACCTGAAGAATATATCAAGGATTAAAAAACTAATGTTGCAACAGGATTTAGAAAAACTTGTCGATGCTTTTATTTTCAGTAGACTCGACTACTGCAATAGTGTATTCACAGGGCTCACTAAAAAATCTATCAGAAAGCTGCAGCTGATTCAGAACGCTGCTGCTCGAGTTCTCACTGACACTAGAAAAGTGGATCACATTACATTACACTGGCTTCCAGTCGACCAAAGAATTGATTTTAAAATACTACTGCTAGTTTTTAAATCACTAAATGGCTTAGGACCGAGGTATATATAGACGACCTCCTCCATCACTATGAAGCACCCAGGAGCCTCAGGTCTTCTGGGTCGGGTCTGCTCTCTGTTCCAAGAATAACAACTAAACATGGAAAAGCAGCTTTTAGTTATTATGCCCCAACAATCTGGAACAAACTGCCCAAATCGTGCACGTCCACTGAAACACTTCCTATTTTCAAATCCAGACTAAAAACGCATCTATTTGCCGCTGCTTTTAATTGAGCTGCTCATACTCACACTACAGTATGCATTTTAGTAAAGTATTTTGTACCTGCTGTTTTTATTTATTTATTTAATTTCATTATCTTTGCTTTTTATGCCTGTTTTTCAATGCCATTTCATTATGTATTTATGCTGTATTTGTTCTTAAATGTCTTTTGTTTTTATTTTGTAAAGCACTTTGAATATGCTGAAAAGTGCTTTATGAATACAATTGCCTTGCCTTGCCTTACTTCTGGACTGCCTCAATCTCAGACAGCATGTTGATGTCCCCACACACACCAAGGGCCACACGCTCGACCTGGTCATCACAAACTCCGCCCCCATCAGCAATCTGCTAGTGTTTGACCTGGGGGTGTCTGACCACAAGACCATCTCTATGGAGGTGTTTTTCCAGTCCCCACTCAGCAAGCCCAAACACCAAATCCGCTTCAGGAACCTGAGGAACATCAACCCGGACACCATGACCCTGGACCTCCAGCATCTTTCTTCCGCCAACTTCTCATCAGTAAATGAGTCAGTGGCATATTACAACCAGTCCCTTAACAGTCTCCTTGATCTGCACGCCCCCCTCCAAACCAGGATGGTCACCTTCTCGCGCTCAGCCTCTTGGTACACCGGCGAGCTGCGGAGAATGAAGACAGCTGGGCGTGTCCTTGAGCGCCGGCTCAAGGCCTCAGGACTCACTGTTTACCGGTTAGGCTTTCGTGAACACCAGAAGGCCAACGCACAGTCCCTCAGAGATGCACGGTCCCAGTACTACTCCTCCATCATCAACAACAGTACTGGAAACTCCAAGCAAATCTTCTCCACCATAAACTACCTCCTTAAACCCCAAAGTTCTCTACACTCCGACTCCACTGAGAAGCAGTGTAGCAACTTCGCCGCCTTCTTCATAAACAAAGTTGACACCATCCGCTCCATCCTCTCTAGCCCCTCTGCACCTCCAGTTCCAACTGCTGACCCCCAGTCTGGGACAATCCAGCCTCTTCGCTGTTTTACGGACATCTATCAGCGAGAGGTTGAGGGCATCGTTAGGAGGATGAAGCCCTCCACCTGTGTCCTGGACCCCCTTCCGTCAGCTCTGGTGAAATTGTACATCTGTATCATGAGCCCCATGATCACTAAGATCGTAAACCTATCTCTCCAGGCTGGCCATGTCCCCTCTGCCCTAAATACCGCTGTCATCAAACCTTGTCTCAAAAAACCCTCCCTTGACCCGGGAGTCCTGGCCAACTACAGACCCATTTCCAACCTTCCATTTCTATCAAAGGTCCTGGAAAAACTAGTTGCTGCTCAGCTCCAGGACCACCTAAACTCCAACAACCTATTTGAGAAGTTCCAGTCTGGTTTCCGCTCAGGCCACAGCACAGAAACTGCCCTGGTCAGGGTCACCAACAACCTGCTGATGACGGCTGATGCTGGCTCTCCCTCTCTCCTCATCCTCCTCGATCTCACTGCAGCTTTCAACACCGTCGATCACGGCATCCTCCTCCATCGTCTGCAGTCCACCATCGGACTCTCTGACTCTCCCCTTGACTGGTTCAGATCATACCTCACCGGGAGAACACAGTAGGTCTCCTTGGGTGAGGCAGAGTCGGGTACCCACGACGTCACCTGTGGTGTCCCTCAAGGATCAGTTCTCGGCTCCACCCTTTTCCCACTCTACATGCTCCCCCTTGGCTCTATCATCAGCCAACATGGAGTATCATTCCATTGTTACTCTGATGACACCCAACTGTACCTCAGGATCAACCCTACCTCCTCTGCAGCCCTGCCTTCACCCACACTCACTGCCTGCCTGGAGGAGATACAGGCGTGGATGAAGCAACATTTCCTGAAACTCAACAGCTCCAAGACCGAAGCCATTATAGTTGGCACCCCACACCAGGTTCGGTCATCCACCATCACCACCATCACCTTCTCCAGCCAGGACATTACCCTCTCCTCAACAGTCACCAACCTGGGTGTGAAAATTGACGCCCATCTGACCTTTGAGGCTCACATTTAACAGCTGTGCAAGAACTCCTTCTATCACCTCAGGAACATCGCCAAACTCCGCCCCACACTCACTCTGTCTGACGCCGAAAAGCTAGTCCACGCCTTTGTCTCCTCCAGGTTGGACTACTGCAAAGCACTCCTCATCGGGATCCCTAACAAAAGCATCCAGAAGCTCCAACACATTCAGAACAGCGCTGCTAGGATCCTGATGAGGTTGCGCAAATATGATCACATCACCCCCATCCTTAAATCACTACACTGGCTTCCCGTGGAACTGAGGATCGAATTCAAGGTCTCCGTCCTCACCCCCCAGTGTATCCATGGAACTGCCCCTCCCTACCTCAAGGAACTCCTCACCCCCCTTACCTCCTTGTGAACCACCCGCTCCAGCACCTCCAACTTCCTCAAACCCCCCAGGATTAAGCTCCGTACTATGGGAGACCGGGCCTTCTGCTCGGCTGCTCCCAGACTGTGGAACGCTCTCCCCGACCACATGAGAGCACCACAGACCATGGAGGCTTTTAAAAAAGGCCTCAAAACCCATCTTTTCAATAGAGCCTTTCCCTAGACCTTTTATTTATTACCACCCTTTTATTTATTTTTATTTGTATTGTTTGTTTTTTATTGCTTTTTATTAATTCTACCGTGATGTGTAATGTTTTTATACTGTTCGTGCTCACTGCTTGTAGCACTTCGGGATTTG
>CALSBZ010036496.1:1315-14500 GCA_943591055.1 Gobionotothen gibberifrons | reverse complement strand
AAAGATCACCTTTCATCTCATCAGCGCATTCATACTGGAGAGAAACCCTACAGCTGTGACCAGTGTGGGAAAAGGTTTTCTGAGAAAGGTCACCTTCAAACCCACCAGCGAATCCACACTGGAGAGAAACCATACAGCTGTGACCAGTGTGACAAGTCATTCACTTCATCAGGTCATCTTAAGAGCCATCATCGTATTCACACCGGAGAAAAAACATACTGGTGTGAAGAGTGTGGGAACACTTTTTCTCAAGGTAGTCACCTCAAAGTCCAAGAACGCACTCACACAGGAGAGAAACCATACAGCTGTGAAGAGTGTGGGAAAACGTTCACTACATCAAGAGGTCTCACAAGGCACCATCATATTTACACTGGAGAGAAACCATTTAGCTGTGACCAATGTGACAAAGCTTTCACAAGATCTGATAATCTTAAAGTCCACCAGCGCACTCACTCTGCCTCCATCTGATCCTTTTCTGAGTCAAGCTAGCATTCCCCCTGCTTTTGACCAAATGTAAAGCTGACCAACTTTACGTTCTAATGAACATGTTTTTTATGGACTACATTCAGACCTCCCAAAATCCTGCTCTCCTCACACACTTAGCTCCATATGTGAGTGCTCTGGTTAATGAAAAAAGTTTTTTGATTTGGATAAAGCAGCCTTTTGCTGTTGCTGCGATGCTGAACGTAACAATGATCTGTCTACCAGCAGCCTGTGAATGAGACGTTTAGGGAACATCTGTAAATAGAAGCATCTCTTGATCTTTTACATACATTTCTTAACCTGTTAAGCCCTGAGCCTGTTTTTCAGGCCTCAGGCTCAAAAATGACATTCCCAGAACAAATGACCATATATTCACTTATAAAAGGGGTAAATTAATAATGTTTTTTCTCAAAGCAAGGTTCTGTGAGTTGGATGTAGAAGTGTCAGAATCAATAGAGATGTTTTTATTTTAAAGTAAATTCAGATCGAACACAGGAAAAACATGTAAATGATAGTGTCCGTCCAAACATTTTGTTTTACTTATAGTGAAAACTAACCTTGAATGACGGGATAGTAGACTCAAAGCAGGGAATATTAGCGGAGCAAATTGAACTCTGGTTTCAACAAATGTTTTTAATTTTCTGAGCTGGCCATGTTTGCAAGTTAGCTCAAAATAAGCATTGTTTGATAAATTAAACGTAAAACTTAGAAAAGTTGTAGAGTCAGTAATGAACTGGGGAAGTTTATTGGTGATATCTTTAAGTTACTTCTTTTTTTTTAAACATAATTGAGTGCTATATATACCATTGTGTACTATTTTGGTGATAAATACATACTCTTTTTCTGTTCTTTCAACATTATATTTACCACCTTTGTGTATTTTTCACTGAAATATCTTTTTTTTCCACAAATGTATATACTTTTATTTGCACTTTTGTATTTTCAATTGAACCTTTGCAAGTTTTCCACCGACATGTTTTGTTTCATTTCCTAATAAAAAGGAAACTTGTCCAAAAGCTTGTTCTGTGTCTCTGGATATGCTTTTAGTCATTTGGTTCACGCACTGATCACAGCTCCTTCACAGTTAAACTATCCTTCATTAAACCCTGAAAGACAAGGGGGGTGGTTGACTCCAGAGAAGAAGAAGGGTAGCCTTCTTAAACTAACTTTACTTATTTCTCACTAGCCTTATGATTTTACTCATTCAATGTGAGTAATCTACTCGATTCACCAAACTGTACTTGTAACTCCAAGTTCATGGAGTGAAGCCAAGGGAGCAGCAGCGCACATGCAGAGCTGCTGACTGGAATCTGTGGAAGACGTTTCTCTGGAAGTATGTCTTGGTAAGTTATTCAGCTTCACTGAGTATTTGCATTGTCAGCCGTACTTACACGAAATTAAATGTTGGCAGGTAACTTTACTGTTTATAAGCTCAATATAGCTAAAACTCCTGGCAGGCTAATCTTAATGTTAGCTAATAGCAAAGGTAGCTAACGTTAACTAAAACCACCATGCCATTCATGTTATAAGAGCTTTTCTGAAATGAATTGAAAATGTTAAATGCTTATTAAAAACATGCTAACAAATTATAAATAACTATGGGCTTAGATATGTCTCATAATTATTTGTGTGTAAATATGTGATTTGTAAATGTAAAACACCATCCATAAATGCATTTAGAAGATTTGCAAACTCACAAATACATTTGCAAATGTAAAACGGATCTACAAATATGCAAAATATTTTTACAAAAAAAGAAAAAGATCTTTGAATATCTCTTTAACATGTACAACTTTCCATCAGGTATTTGTGAATCCATTTTGTATTTGTCGACCAAAAATGCGCTTCTGGATCTCAGATCTCTGCTTGTGGATAGTCTCTTTAAACACACTGAGTTTTGAGACAAACTTTCCGCCGGTCTCGACTAATATCTACTCTTGTCACTCGGTTATTTTCGGAGAGAGAGAACTCAAAATCTCTCCTTTTATTAGGGCCCTAGCACGAAGTGCGAGGAACCTATACATCACATAGTTTCTCAGAACTTCACATATTTTGGCACAGACATTCCTCATGGAATTGCAGACATATTTCTAGTTTGCTTCCATTAGCCCCGCCCCCCAGGAAGTCGGCCATTTTGAAAAATGTGCGTTTTCCAGCCATTTTAAGCACATTCTTGCGAACTCCTCCCAGGCGAATGATCAGAAAAATTCCAATCCAGGACACGTTCAGCCCATATCCAATGTGATGCTAAATTGCAAAGGAATAATTCATCGCTCAAACAATAAGTTTGAAAAATTCTCCGTTCGTAAGCGAAAGGAGAATTTTACGGCATATACAATACGGCATATACAGTGGGGCAAAAAAGTATTTAGTCAGCCACCAATTGTGCAAGTTCTCCCACTTAAAAAGATTTTTAAAGAATTTATTTGCAAATTATGGTGGAAAATAAGTATTTGGTCAATAACAAAAGTTAATCTCAATACTTTGTTATATACCCTTTGTTGGCAATGACAGAGGTCAAACGTTTTCTGTAAGTCTTCACAAGGTTTTCACACACTGTTGCTGGTATTTTGGCCCATTCCTCCATGCCTTCCGACACACCCTACCCCTCCTTGTTTCTACACGGACCACTATTGCGGTAAGCATGTTGTAACGTCCGATTGCTGTTGTCACCTCCGGGTATCCTGTGAGCCTGTTCTGCTGCTAATAGCTTATTATCTTAACTTAATCGATCGTTTTAAAACTCTTGATCACGGCAACTGCCTGACGTTGTAATCACACGTTACTGCAGCTTAAGCACTCACAACTCTCCTTCTCTCAGAGACTGTAACTCCACAGTTGCCTACACTCTTTTCGGGTTTGCTAACGGTAGCTACTTTAGCTACTTTAGCTTGATAGCTAGCCATGGCTCTTTCACAACCCTCGGGTGCTACTTCCTGCTCTACCTGTCTCATGTTTGGTTACTTCCATACCTCCTTTACTGGTACCGGTATATGTGTTAAATGTAGTATAGTTGTTAGGTTGGAGGCGGGAATCATAGCCATAGAAGCCCGGCTCCGCATCTTAGAAAGTAACTCAGCTACAGTAAAGCCCATGTTAGCCGGTGCGGACCGGCAAAAGGTAGCTCCTATTAGCTGTCCTCCGACACCTCCCGAGCAGCAGGGAGACTGGGTGACTGTTCGGAAGGGGCATAACGCGAAACCCGCAGGTCACCACCAACCCGTTCACGTATCTAACAGATATTCCCCACTCAGCGAGACACCCGCTGAGAAGCCAACTCTGGTTATTGGTAGCTCTATTATGAGACACGTGAACTTAGAGACCGAAGCCTCCACAGTCACATGCACTCCGGGGGCCAGAGCGGGTGACGTTGAGGCGCATCTTAAACTGCTGGCTAAAAATAAACATAAATACAGTAGGATTGTTATTCACGTCGGTGGTAATGATGTTCGTTTACGCCAATCAGAATGCACCAAAGTTAATGTGGCGTCGGTGTGTAGTTATGCTAAAACAATGTCGGACACCGTAATCTTCTCTGGCCCCCTCCCCAATCTGATCAATGATGACATGTATATGTCATAATTTCAGCGCTGGTTGTCTTGGTGGTGCCCAGAAAACAATGTGGGCTTCGTAAATAATTGGACAGCCTTCTGGGGAAAACCTGGTCTGATTAAGAGGGACGGCATTCATCCTACTTTGGAAGGTGCACATCTCATTTCGGAAACATTTCAGGGCTTTGTGGACTTAATCCATGACAAACTGGAGTTGAGACCAGGAGGCGGAGTCACAGTCTTACACGCTTCTCTGCGCTCTCTCCTAGGCAGTCACCCATAGGAATCCCGAACCCAATAAAATACCCAATATTAACGGTGTGTGCGTCTGCCCAAGGACAATTTAAGGTCAAACCTAATAGAGGTGTCACACATAATAACTTAATAAAAGTAAAACAACTACTACAGTGCAACATAACAGGAAGATTAAATGTGGTCTCTTAAACATAAGATCTCTAGCATCTAAAGCTATATTGGTAAATGATTTAATATCAGATTATAATATTGATATATGCTGTCTCACTGAAACTTGGTTGAGACATGAAGAATATGTCAGCATAAATGAGGCCACTCCACCCAGCCATATTAATACTCATATTGCCCGAGGCACAGGCCGAGGAGGTGGAGTTGCAGCCATCTTTGACTCAAGTTTACTTATCAATACTAAACCAAGATTAAATTATACCTCCTTTGAAAGTCTCGTTTTTAGTCTTACGCATCCGACCTGGAAAACTCTGCAGCCAATCTTATTTGTTACAGTGTACCGTGCACCAGGTCCTTATTCAGAATTCTTATCTGAATTCTCTGAGTTTTTATCATCTTTGGTACTTAAAACAGATAAAGTAATTATCGTAGGTGACTTTAATATTCATGTTGACGATGATAAAAATAGCCTTACTGTTGGATTTAACTCTATATTAGATTCTATTGGTTTCCGTCAGAGTGTAAATAAACCAACCCACTGCTATAATCACACTCTCGACCTTGTTCTGACTTATGGTATTGAAATTGAGCAACTATTAGTCGAACCGCATAACCCTGCTTTATCTGACAATTTCTTAGTAACTTTTGAAGTACTGTTACTAGACTACAAAGCATTAGTCAAAAGCTCCTGCAGCAGAAACCTATCTGTTAATGCTATAGCCAAATTTAAGGAAGAGATTCCACCAATACTTAACTCGATAGCATGTCTGCATGTAGGGGAGGAAACTTATACAAAATGTACACCACCCCAAATTGATCATGTTGTTGATAGTGCTATAGATGTGCTGTAGGGGTGTAACGGTATCCGTATTCGTCCCGTACCGTCACGGTTCGGACGTCACGGTTCGGCACATGCAGTCACACGGCGAATACGTCTTTTTTTACGAGTGGGAAAAAAGTCTGTCACTCAGGGCAGTAATACACTATATATAATCCAGGGGGCGGTATTGCGCCCAAAAGCCAGCCGCCCGTAAATAACAAATGAAGAACAAGAAGAAAACACAACAAAACGAACACATGAAGAAGAAAAGTTAGCAGCTATGGCGAGTTCAGATAACACACAGGAGCTAGAACCCACCTGCTTCTTTTAAATCAGCTGTGTGGGAACATTTCGGGTTCCCTGTGGACTACAATAACGATGGAGTGCGAGTGGTGGATCGGGTGAGGACGGTGTGTCGGCGTTGTTTCCGGTGCGGTATGCTAATGGTAACACGTCAAACATGCTCAATCACCTCCGAGTCAGTGTCAGTCCCCAGCGAGAGGGTTTTCTCGACGGCAGGTGACATAGTTACCGCCAACAGATCTGCCCTCACTACTGACAACGTAGACAAACTCATCTTTTTGAAGAAAAACTTAAATAGAGTAAAGCTTGAGTACCTTTAGTTAGGCATAATGGCCTCACACACTCACAAGTTAATTACACATGTTACACATTGCTCCTAAAGGTACAGATTTTATTTTGTTTTATATTTATCATTGTATTTATTTTATATTTTGACATCAGGAGATGTTATACAGTTCTGTATTGCCTTTTATTGATTGTGATTGAAACACTTAATATTTATTTTAATATTTTCAAGACTTTCTTTTTAGTTGTAGTACAGCTTATTGAACCTTTTTGTTTGACATCAGCCATTATAGATAATCTGGCCATCTGATGCCCCTTTCACACCAACGCGTTTTCAGCTCCGGCTCGGAGCTAGAGCCTGAAAAGTCCCGGTTTTCCCTGTTCACACCGCACTCTCAGCTCCGGAATCCGGTTCACTTCCAGCTCCCAAAAATTGTCGGTCTAGAGGTGAGAGCTTCGGAGCTAAGAGGCGGCGTCGCTTACGTTTCTCTTACGTTGAGGCGGGGGCAGGGACAGGGGTAGGGGCGGGATCAACCTCCTGAACAACAACAAATATGCCTGCGTTTTATCCAGTTTGTACACAGACTTTATATTATATACAGTAAGAATATTGTCCATACTTTGTATGTAAAATAAACATTGGTCAAAAGTCAGGTCTTATTACATTTCATATTTTCAGTGACTCCCTGCAATGTCACTATGATAAGACACTGAACTAAAACAGTGGTAGATAAGTATTATACTTGCTAAACATCAGCATGTTACCACTAGCATTGTGTTGCCACACTATAGCGTTATTCAACTTAAACACTGATGAACTACTGGTATGCTAAGTCGGATTCTGCAATGCATACTTTAAACAAAATGATGCTAAATGACATTGTTGCCAGTGTTATCGAGCTGGAGCAAGGCACACCATTTATTTTATTCCTATTTATCTTTAGAAAGAAGTTAGATTTGTCAATATTTTATATCCTAAGTGAAGCAATTTCACACGTTTACAAAAAGTAGCTTTATTGAACAGATAAGTACTATGTAAATAAATGTAGCTCTCAGAAGAAAGGTTGGAGACCCCTGGTCTAAACCTTTTGGGTATGCACTATTTTAATAAGAATATTGTTCAAACCTTATCTACATTCTGTGATTTGTATGTAAAATAAACATAAGCCAAAAGTCATGTCTTATAACATTTTATTTTTGTCTTGGACATTTATGTGACTTACTGTATGTGGGCCATAATAATGTGAGAGATTGTCGTTTTCTTGGACCTTGATGTGAAGTTAAGATTTTTTATAAGCTTTGGGTAATGCAATTTCACACGTTTATCTACATTCTGTGATTTGTATACAAAATAAAACACAATTCAAGTCTGATCCAGTGATTTTATTGTAAGAGGCATGATACAAAATAGACCACAAATAAGTCTTGTATTTCGTATGTGATGTTTGTAAAGTTCCAAGTGAAGTCGTCGCTTGTAAAGTCGTCCGATGCCTTCCATTTCGTTTTGTAAGAGGATAACCAAAGCGAACAGCGCTTCAATACTATCGGCCATTATTGTTGTTGTCGATGTGAGGGATTTCCGTGCGGTTTGGATTTTTATCAGGCCCGTAAACGGTGACGTCATGACGCAGCAGCGGCAGTTTTGGCGATGTGAACAGAGCGGGAGCTGAAAAGGGAAACCGGAGCTGAACCAGAAAAGCTCCCGGCCGGAGCTAGAAAGGGAAAAGCGCTGGTGTGAAAGCCGCATGAGTGTGTGTGTTACTGTTTGTGGTTTGTTTTTAACTGTAATACAGTTAATGATTCCAAATGTTAGAGTTCCTTATTTTCATACCAAAACTTGCACTCCTGTTAAAAATAAATAACAACAAAAAAACATTATGCATTTGAGACTTTTTTTTGCTTTTCCTTGTTGTACCGAAACCGTACCGAGACCCCCAAACCGAGGTATGAACCGAACCGTGACTTCTGTGAACCGTTACACCCCTAATGCGCTGCGAATAAAATTAGACTCTGTTGCTCCTTTGAAAAAGAAGAAAATAAAACAACATAGATTAGCTCCATGGCATAATGTCGAAACCCGCAAAATAAAGCAAAAGTCCAGACAGCTTGAAAGGATATGGCGTTCCACTAAACTTGAAGAATCTCGTTTAATTTGGCATATTACTCTAAATGAATATAAGAAAGCACTGCGTAAAGCAAGAGCAGCGTACTACTCTTCATTAATAGATGAGAATAAGAATAATGCAAGATTTCTTTTCAGCACTGTAGCCAGGCTGACAGAGAGCCATAGCTCAGTTGAGCCTTCTATTCCCATAGCACTCAGTAGTAATGATTGTATGTGCTTTTTTAATGATAAAATTGTTACTCTTAGAAACAAAATCAATGACCTCTTGCCTTTGACCAGTATAGTGTTATCAACAGCTCCCGGAAATGTAAGTTCTAATATTACACTAGATAGTAAACTAGAATGCTTTTCAGCCATAAACCTTGAACAATTAAATTCAATGATTCTTTCTTCTAAACCATCAACGTGTATCTTAGACCCAATTCCAACTAAGCTGTTAAAGGAAGTTTTTCCATTAATTAGCACTTCTTTATTAAATATTATGAATATGTCTCTATTATCAGGCTATGTTCCACAATCATTCAAAGTAGCAATGATAAAACCGCTTCTTAAAAAGCACAACCTCGATCCAGAGGTTTTAGCCAACTATAGACCTATTTCTAATCTTCCGTTCTTCTCAAAGATTCTTGAGAAAGCGGCCGCAAAACAGTTGTGTGATTACTTATAAAACTATGATTTATTTGAAGATGTTCAGTCTGGCTTTAGAACACATCATAGCACAGAGACAGCTCTGGTTAAAGTCACAAATGACATTCTAATAGCCTCAGACAAAGGACTTGTCTCTATTCTTGTCTTGCTCGATCTCAGTGCTGCATTTCATACTATCGACCATGACATCCTATTGCAAAGACTAGAGCACTTAGTTGGCATACAGGGAACTGCTTTAGGCTGGTTTAGGTCCTATCTATCTGAACGCTCTCAGTTTGTACGTGTCAACGACGAATCTTCGACGCAAACCAAAGTTATCCATGGAGTGCCATAGGGCTCAGTGCTCGGACCTATTTTGTTCACATTGTATATGCTTCCGTTAGGCAATATTATAAGGAATCATTCTGTACATTTTCATTGTTATGCGGATGATACTCAACTATATATATCAATCAAGACTGATGAAATTAAACATCTAAATAAAATTCAAGACTGCCTTAAGGACTTAAAAACGTGGATGACCTTAAACTTTTTGATGTTAAACACGACCAAAACTGAAGTTATTGTACTCGGCCCGAAGAATCTACGAGACAAATTAACTAAAGATATACTAACTATGGATGGCATTAATTTGGCCTCCAGTGAGACTGTAAGGAATCTTGGTGTTATATTTTATCAGGATTTATCCTTTAATGCCCACATAAAATCAATCTCAAGGACCGCCTACTTCCATCTACGTAACATTGCAAAAATCAGGCATATCTTGCCTCAAAACGATGCAGAGAAACTAGTCCATGCATTTGTTACTTCTAGGCTGGATTATTGTAACTCCTTATTATCAGGGTGTACCAAGAAGTCAGTTAAGTCGCTTCAGCTGATTCAAAATGCTGCAGCTCGTGTACTAACTAGAGTTAGGAGAAGGGACCACATTACTCCTGTTCTGGCTGCCTTACACTGGCTCCCTATAGAACACAGGATAGAATTTAAAATTCTTCTTCTCGCCTACAAAGCCCTTAATGGGCAGGCGCCATCTTACCTTAAAGAACTCATTATACCCTACTGTCCTACTAGGGCATTGCGTTCCAAGAACGCAGGGTTGTTGGTTGTTCCTAGCGTCTCTAAAAGTACAATGGGAGCCAGAGCCTTTTCTTATCAAGCTCCACATTTGTGGAATCAGCTTCCAGTTTGTGTTCGGGCGGCAGACAGCCTATCCGTTTTTAAGAGTGCGCTTAAGACCTTCCTTTTTGATAAAGCTTATAGTTAGGGCTGATTAGATTCAGCCCCTAGTTTTGCTGATATAGGCTTAGTTTGTCGGGGGACATCTTACTTCTTCCTTCTCTCTGTCTGTACCTGTGTACTCTCATGTTCCCATTAACCCAGCTTCCCCACATTTCTTTCTTTTTGGTGTCTATATACGCCGGGATCCGGAGTCATGGATGATCCTGTTTCTGCAGTCCTGTGTCCTGGGTCGCGAGCCCGGATCTTGAGTCGTGGCTGTTGCTGTGATCCTGGATCATAAGTCCTAGATGGATGTCCTCGTGGATTCATCTTCCTATTATACACACATGCATTTCCAAACATTTGGACTACCTATGTTGCAAATGTATTATCTTTATCTTTTTTTCCCACACGGCATCTATTGCACGTCTGTCCGTCCTGGGAGAGGGATCCCTCCTCTGTTGCTCTCCCTGAGGTTTCTCCCATTTTTCCCATTTAAACTGTGGGGTTTCTCTGGAAGTGTTTCCTTGTACGATGTGAGGGTCTGAGGACAGAGGGTCTAAGGACAGAGGGTCTAAGGACAGAGGGTCTAAGGACAGAGGGACTAAGGACAGAGGGTCTAAGGACAGAGGGTCTAAGGACAGAGGGTCTAAGGACAGAGGGTCTAAGGACAGAGGGTGTCGTATTGTCATACTGATATTCTGTACAAACTGTGAAGTCCACTGAGACAAATGTAACATTTGTGATATTGGGCTATATAAATAAACATTGATTGATTGATGCAGATCTCCTCTAGAGCAGTGATGTTTTGGGGCTGTCGCTAGGCAACACGGACTTTCAACTCCCTCCAAAGATGTTCTATGGGGTTGAGATCTGGAGACTGGCTAGGCCACTCCAGGACCTTGAGATGCTTCTTACGAAGCCACTCCTTCGTTGCCCGGGCGGTGTGTTTGGGATCATTGTCATGCTGAAAGACCCAGCCACGTTTCATCTTCAATGCCCTTGCTGATGGAAGGAGGTTGTCACTCAAAATCTCACGATACATGGCCCCATTCATTGTTTCCTTTACACGGATCAGTGGTCCTGGTCCCTTTGCAGAAAAACAGCCCCAAAGCATGATGTTTCCACCCCCATGTTTCACAGTAGGTGTTCTTTGGACTCAGCATTCTTTCTCCTCCAAACACGTCTCGTTGAGTTTTTACCAACAAGTTCTATTTTGGTTTCATCTGACCATATGACATTCTCCCAATCCTCTTCTGGATCATCTAAATGCTCTCTAGCAAACTTCAGACGGGCCTGGACATGTACTGTGTGAAGGACCAGGGTACGCAAAAATCAGGAATGCAGGTTGAGGTGCAAACATAAGGATTTTATCTACCCAATATATGTCCAATTTTTAGGATGGGTAATAAAATCAATTCAAACTAAAAGGGTGTAGCTATAAACATACACAATTTAGCATTTAATGCATAAACAAAATGTCACAAAAATGGGTGACATCCTGTGTGCTCTTCTGCCCAAGAGCACCTCACATACCCCCTTCTCATCTCCACCCTGCAGGAACTTATAGCCCTACTGGCCAGTCCATTGTTGCGTGCAGGGGGAAGAGGCTCTAAAAAGGGGTGGCTTAAATGGAGTGGCCTCTTTAAACACCCCTCAGGGTTTGAGAGGAATGGCGTAGTCCAATTAGCTGACTCATATATAAAGGCAGGTGTTTTCCATCAGCTCAGCCTTTTGCCAGGAGCAAGGTGAGCTGGAAGACACTGACAATATGATTGCACACCACACAATTGACAATAGATATTTTAAGCAAGATTGCGTGCACTCAATCTAGCAAAATAAAGGTGTTTCAAATCAATGTGTATGTCTAATGTAAACAAAAGCATGACCTTTAGGATGTGTGTTCGTTTGTGAGGCTTGTAGCCCTCACATACTGGCTTAAGCAGGGGGACACGTCTGGCACTGCAGGATTTGAGTCCCTGGCGGCGTAGTGTGTTACTGATGGTAGCCTTTGTTACTTTGGTCCCAGCTCTCTGCAGGTCATTGACTAGGTCCCCCCGTGTGCTTCTGGGATGTTTGCTCACCGTTCTTGTGATCACTTTGACCCCACGGGGGGAGATCTTGCGTGGAGCCCCAGATCGAGGGAGATTATCAGTGGTCTTGTATGTCTTCCATTTTCTAATAATTGCTCCCACAGTTGATTTCTTCACACCAAGCTGCTTACCTATTGCAGGTTCAGTCTTCCCAGCCTGGTGCAGGTCTACAATGTTGTTTCTGGTGTCCTTTGACAGCTCTTTGGTCTTGGCCATAGTGGAGTTTGGAGTGTGACTGTTTGAGGTTGTGGACAGGCGTCTTTTATACTGATAACGAGTTCAAACAGGTGCCATTAATACAGTTAGCGAGTGGAGGACAGAGGAGGCTCTTAAAGAAGAAGTTACAGGTCTGTGAGAGACAGACATCTTGTTTGTTTGTAGGTGACCAAATACTTATTTTACCCAGGAATTTACCAATTCATTCATTAAAAATCCTACAATGTGATTTCCTGGATTCTTTCCCCCCATCCTGTCTCTCAGAGCTGAAGTGTACCTAGGATGAACATTACAGGCCTCATCTTTTTAAGTGGGAGAACTTGAACAATTAGTGGCTGACTAAATACTTGTTTGCCCCACTGTAGGTGTAAGCAGGGGGAAAGTGCTATTTTATACAGAGCTGTAATGTTTATTTGTTGTTGTTTATCATCTGTTTAACTGATAAAAGGCCCTCTCTCCCCAAAAAAATGTCCAGCACTCTCTAGTCTCTTCTCAATAACCCAATTATCAATCTTTAATTGCAAATAGAACATGATATTCAGTCTTGGTGTGTGTGTGTGCATCGAATATTTTTCAAGGCAAAGATACGTTAACCTCACTGCAGCCTTGCACTTCGCCAGGAGAGGTCGCTGTAACTGAGAAATGAACCTATTTCCGACACAATTGTCCAAGTGGTTCGATGCTTCATTCAAAGCTTCATTTTGCCATCACTAGTTGCATCTATACATAAAGTAATAACGCTGACCCCTCTCACCGAAGCTCTTCTTCTTCTTCTTGGAGTTTTACGGCGGTTGCCATCCAGCTTAAAGGAGCTTTAGCGCCTCCTTTCTGTTCCGGAGCAGAAAACACGCTTTTGGTTCACAATCTAAATCCCTGCATAATAATAATATAATAATAATACTTCCTGTACTTAAGTACATGTTTCTGGTATCAGTACTTTACTCCACTACTTATTTTTCTGACGACTTTTAACTTTCTACTTCTTACATGTTGAACCCAAATACCTGTACTTTCTACTTC
>CALSBZ010036493.1:40503-59892 GCA_943591055.1 Gobionotothen gibberifrons | reverse complement strand
AAATCTTGAAAGGGATGTGCAAAATAGTCATTATATACAGTCTTTAAATAACTATTAGTAGAGAATAACGAGTAATGAATATTCTTTATAGGGATCTGCAGATACATTTGTTGTCTTCTCAAGCACCCACTACCAAATATCTCGCCTGATTGTTGGCACTTCACAATCACCTTCACTGAATTTTACTCAGGTGTAACTAAAGTCTGATTTAAGGGTTGTTTATATTTCACATCATTAATCCAAATCTGTAAAGTAACTCAAATAAATGTAGTAAAAATACCAGGTTAACCTTAAAGAAAGCCCTCAGGATTATAAAAGACCCCCCATCACCCCAGCCACAAACTGTTCTGTCTGCTGCCGTCTGGCATTTCATGGACTAAAACCACCAGACTCAGGGACAGCTTCATCCCACAGGCCAGAAGACTATTAAACACCTGAACTTTGAAACAACATCCATAACATTAATCTGGCTGCTACTTAGAAATGATTAGTCTAATATATCTTATTCCAATCACTTGTAGACTCGTATTGGACTATTTAACTTTTTACTATTTTTCTTTTTGAATTTACTTGCACTATTTCTTCTGTGTATCTGTTTTATTGTGTTGCACTGTTGGAGGAGCCTGTGACCTAAGGGGTCTTCTTGTTGAAGAAATACATTTATATACATTAATGTATTTCAGAAATGAAATACATTAAGAAAAAGGCATTTTAAACAGTAATTAAAAAGCAACACAATCTACCTGCATTGCATTACTCTAAACGTGTAATAACGTGCTTTAACCAGTAGGTGGTTTGGGTTGAAAACCTGTCAAGTTTACAGTGTTAACAAAATAAAATATACTGCTGTTTCTGGTTTAGTTTACGACGGATATATTTAGTTATTGTTTTGATATTTGTAACACAAAAGCGATGGAAAAAGCCCACAGCAACACAGAAAATATGGTCTTAACATGACCCAGCGGTCTAGTAGTTAATAAAAAACAATAATATCAAAACAAAATATTACTACTAACTTTATTGTGAAATTAAAACTGAACGGTAAAAGAATAGTTTCCGGTCTATTCTGAGCCCGATTTCTGTAGATAAATAAAGAACTACGACAGATGTGTAATATTTAATGCAGCCGAACCATTTATTACAATGCATTCATGTGATGACTTTCAAATAGTAAAGCAAGCACTGCCGAATAAAGTATGATTTTATCTTTTACGAAACGTTTTTTTTTATATGGAATGCAGTTGGAGGTCAACCAATCACAGAGCTTGAGAACTAATCACGGGGTTTGTCAAACAGAGCACATGGTGTAGTCCTAAACGATAGCTGGGGATTCTGGGTAGTGTAGTGTCTTCTGCCATCCTAAACTCTGGAAAAATGTGGACGCTCAAATTGCCTTTAAGAGCAGCCGATACAAATGAATGCCGTGCTTCCATGAGCGTCAAATCCTGCCGCAGATGGGAATACATTGCAATCCGTTGAAAGCTATTTGCGTCCCTTTATGAAGCTGAAGGAATTTAGGAGCGTCACAACTGCACGCCACGGGACCCTGACCAAGCGTCGCTCCTGGACGATTATGGAGTGAGAGTGTGTTGCCTAAACCTGCCCAGATGATGTCCCACTGACCCCAGGTCAGCACCTCCAGGTCCAGCAGCACCGTGACCCCCCGCTCTGCTGAAATACACAATTACACATTTTCTATGACCTATTTTTGCATCCCTTTGACAGCACTGCACAAACAAAAATCAAGCTAAAGGCTGCTGTCTATTGTCTTATCATTATGGGATTAGGATAAATTACAAAAAATACACTTTAACCTTAAAGATGATCAAATCTGGTGGAAATGTTTAAAATAGGCTTTTCTTTTAGCCCTACCTCAAAGCAGCATGAGCTGAATAAAAAGGTTGTAATGTTGTCCCAAAGTTTAATAAACAGTAAAAGATTGCAAAATGTCAGAGAAATAAATAAAGCTAACAGCAGCTATGTCAGGGTAGCATTTTATAAATCCCACCGTACTGTAGGCTATACCAGTCTAAATGTTTTCACTTTGGTCTATTTATGTAACATAAAGTATAACTTATCTATAACAGAGCCAAGATCTCTGTATGACTTTAGTAAACTTCTGAATTGAATTAAAGGAGAGGTGTCATGGCCATTTCCACTGATCATAATTCCATTGTTGAGGTATACTAAAATAGAAAAATACTGTGCAATTTTCCAAACTCACATTGGTTTCGCATACAGCATCTCTGTAAAGTATGTGTATTCAGCAGTATTCACTTTACGCAGCACGTATCCGGAACTAAATGGACCCGTACCCGGAAGAATCAAATGGATGATGACGTTTCACCAACGAGGCGTTTTGGGGAGGTATTTTCCGTGTTAGAGTTTTACTCGCTACAGGGTGTACTTTGAGGGTTTTGACTCTGCACACCGTTTACATGCAGAAAAACCTTCATAACACACAAGGGGACGGGTAATAATCGGAAAAGCATGACATGTCACCTTTAAGAATAAGTGTGAACCAACAGTGCAGCACGTCCAGCTAGCTAGTTAGCGTCACGTATTTATCCGTATTATTTAACGGAAAAATTTACATTTTATTCCTCCGCTTGCTGCTGCTTTTAAATCCACTCTGCTGGGGAGACCGGACAGCCATTTCATTTGAAAAAACTCACTCATGCCTGCGCGCATTGCAACCTGGGATATGGTAGAGGATGGTGGAGGATACAGCAGATCCCAAAAAAGAAAATAATATTTTTTTTATATATATTTTTTGGGGCCCCAATGACATTGACCGTCAAAGTAACCAAGCAACCTAAATTCATTTGTAATTTGTCTGTCCAATAACCTGTAGCTAGCAGCAGCAAGTTCGGCAGCATTATAAAAAATGTAATAGCTTGCATTTATAATGTACAGGGCGACTGTGGCTGCGAGGGAGTGCGGTTGTCTTTCAACCAGAAGGTTGTGGGTTCGATCCCAGCCCATGCAGTCAACATGTCGATGTATCCTTGGGCAAGATACTTAACCCTGAGTTGCTCCCGATGGCATGGCCAACGGTGTGTGAATGTGTATGCATGTTAGTTCCGAGAGCAAGTGGTACTGCTCTGTGTGAATGGGTGTGAATGGGTGAACGACATGTAGTATGTAAAGCGCTTTGAGGGGTCTTAAAGACTGGATAAAGCGCTATATAAGTACAGTCCATTTACAGCAAACCAAAGCACAAGAGCAGCGCTCAAAAGAGAAAGGACAAGAGAGAACAAGGAGATGTAACAGCTAAACTGACCAAAATAGACAGTTTTTTTTGTCATACATCATCCTCGAAATCGAGCGCTAACATTAGCAATGTTGTCGTGCAGTGGCAGCCGGAGCCGGAGGCTAACGATAGCTCACCTGCCTCACCACCATCATTGCCATCTAGCTCCTGTTAGATGTATTCTTTGTTCTCGCGTCCCAGGAGAGAAGCTTAAAATAAGGAGACCAATGGAGTCTCTCAAAAGGTTCAAATGGGTTAAGTAGTGCGGTAATGGAACAAACAGAAGGTGGTTGGAGAGAGCAGCTGCAGCTGCTGTCACCCAGTCGCAGCCATGGAAAGAGAGCGAACAAAGCTCCCTCACCTCTCTATCAAGCCCCCAGGAAGTGTGCCGGACTCTGAGTAGAATATTCGTGCTGGCCAAACGGCGGTACTACACTTCCTTTAGGTTGCTGGGCCCGGAAACACTTTTTCCCATTGACTTACATGGGGAAAGAATGGTCTGTAAATCGTTGGATACTTTTTTTTAAACTAAATAAACCACCCAGTATGAACACTTGTATAGCCCTTATTAAAAACATTCGTTCCTCAAGTTGTAAAAATGTGCTAATAACGTTATTCTGAGAGTTATTTCCCTCTGCATTATGAACGCGCATCTAACCCACGGGACCGCGCCGCCCGGCACGTTCATGTGACGTGTTCAGTACTACATGCGTTTATCTTTACCCATGGATGCACAATAACAACGGACCCATATCGTCTTACTTCCATCCCACGGAGCTGTAATAATGGATATATTGCACATGTTTGCTGTAACTCATCATTTGTAAAATATTATACTACATGGGCTGTATGATTAAATCTTGTACCGTAAATGTTTGGTATTAAATAAAGTTAATATTACCGACGTAGATTAACGTCCCTGTAGCTTCTTATTGCACTAAAAAGCTTATTGCACTGTGTATATATATATATACAGTGCAATAATTATTTCATGCTAAATGAAGCTCTGTTGCTTGGATATCACTAGATCCTGTTACAGCGTAATATAAGTACATACCGATTGATGTGCACATTAGCATAATTACTAGCTAGCCGCTAGCTGCTAACTGCTGCCTCGTTAATATCAAAGCCACCATAATAACATCCATTACCATGCTGTCATGAACGCGCGGTGCTGTTACGTGTACGCAAATTGACGTGCTTGATATGAACGAGCATTTCGGTTAAAGTTGCGCATGCGCTATGAGCGCACATACGGGTACTTCTCAGGCATGCCGGGTAATCTGTGACGCTATTTTATCATCATGCGCCAATGAGCAACTCTCATAGGAATGAATGAGGCCCCGCCTCTCACGCTGTATCCAGTTCTTATTATACATCCATGCTCTCTATACATCTCATCATTTGGCTCCTCCTCTTCAATGGCGACTGGCGACGCAGGGGGACCTCCTGTCTGGTCTTCTATGTCCGATATCGCATAGAACAGAGGATTTAGACGTTGTGTCTTCATTGTATAACTCCACACGCCTTTTCTCCTCATATTCTCTTTCATGACTTTTTATTTAATGCATTATAACGGCTGTAATCGTTATTTACGTAAAACTGGAAGTTAAGCTCACTGTTGATATTCCGGAGACTTCTTCCGGTAAAGCTTTTCAAAATAAACTTTAGCAACAACGTTAGCCACAGACGAATGTTAACTGGAAATATTTTCAGAATAAAACAGTTTTAAGCTTACTGTATGTTTAAACTAAATTACGTCATTAAACATTGATTTTAATTTCTTACACACGGCGGCGGGCGTTGACGCTTCAACGCTTCTGCCCATTCACTTTGAATGGGGTGACGTCACGATTCGCCGAACTGCATTGCGGGAGCAAAGCGTAGCGTCAACGCCCGCCGCCGTGTGTAGGGGCCGTTACACTCCACAAGTGAAGCTGTATCCGTGGCCGTGCAACCTTCCTCTCCAGCCAGCCAGGAGGAGAGGCTGGATTTGGCTGTGCCCAGCGGTGGTCCAACAGTTCCCCCAAGGGGCCCCAACCGATAGGGGACTCTATGGCGCTATTGAGACCCCCTGACGCCAAGATCAAAAGCTATATTATAGCAACCGGTCTATGTAACCCTACCGGCCCATCCCCCAGAGACAAACATCAAGGAAACAGGTATAATCCTCTTCTTAGTTCGCTGTGCCGTTGTCAGTCTTTGGTGGTCTGAGGCCAGGGCAGGCTGTTGTTGATAGCCTATACATGTGGCGCTTCTGAGTGGTTGTGTATGTCCGTGCGTGTGTGAGAGCATCAGCGTGCGCTTATGTTTGGGGCGATGGGGTGGGGGGGGCCCCCAAAAGAATATTTGCACCGGGGCCAATCACAACCTTGTTACGCCACTGGGTGCAGCCCCTGAATTGAGACATGGCCTTAGAGTAAAGTTGTTATATATATATATAATACATATAATGGCACTGTTCTAGTGGTAAACACTTAAGAAAGAACATGTCAAGCTATGTGCTGTATCAGAAACAATGCGTGGCGTGTTTTGGGAGTAATATGCTGTGTGTTTACATTAGCAAGCATGCTAACACTCAGAGCTAACCATGGAGCTAACGCTGTAGGCTACTGTAGAGAATATGTGTAACGTAATGTCCTTGTGGTAAACCCTGCGAGAGAGAAAGGTTTGACCTCCATACTGTTTTAGAAATAAAGCTTGAAGTGGTTACAGGAGCATAAGATGGCATTTAATCACTGCAGCGTTTAGCTGAGATCTCCCGTACGCTACAAAGGGGCGTGGCTAGCAGCAGCCGTTCCATTTAAAGCAGAATTAGCCTGTTTGGAACAGGGCTGCAAAAGAGGGGTATGAGCCAGATGAAGCATGGCTACAATGGGTGATCTGTTTGGTATTTTAAGGCGAGACACCCCAGGTGAATAGGGTAATTTTTTTTACTTAAAGATATCAGCTAGAAATGTATCCTGTTAATTACTTACAATAAGGCAGTTCATTTTTATATTACAAGTTTTCTGATATAGCATGTTTAAATATGCAAATGAGCCATTATCTCATTAACTATGCGCATATTTTAACACATTTCAGGAACCCAATTCTGAACATTAGATAAAGCTAGGGATGCACGATATTGGTTTTTTGAAACCGATACCGATACCGATAACTTCCTGCTTCTCAAGACCGATACCGATACCGATAATAATATTATATATATATATTAAATGTACCTGTAGTTTTTGCACACCTGGTGGTAAAAAAAAGACTAGTGAGCAAATGACATGAGCATTACTACTATGAACAAAACAAAGCCAAGTACAGTTTTGACTCTTCAAAGTGACCTTATTTATTTTCCCAAATAAACATAATTGAGTCAATCAGTCAATGTTTGTAGTCTTTGTCCAGCCACTGCGCCGTCAGACCTAGCATGCTAACGGGGCTAACATCACTGGTCCATATGTCCGTGGTGAAACTTATGTCCCGTATATCGTTATAATAATAATAATAGATGTATTTTGTAAGCGCTTTTACAGGTGCTCAAAGACGCTTTACAGATATAGTAAAGAGAAAAGAAAAGAAAGGAAGGTTATCGATCAGAGTATGAAGGAGTGTGCATTGCATTTGTTAATACAAATAGCAAGCGAACTATCTAACTCTGAAACTTTAAAATAGTCCCATACTACCGACGTCATGTTTGTTTACTGTCCTGGTTTCACGGCTGCACACCATTTACTTCACAGCCAGGCATGAGTTAGGGAGCGCTGGATTTGTGAAAAACTCCCCTCTTCCTAAACCACTAATACCACAGTACTGGCAAAACGGGAGGAGCCGAGTGAAAAACAAGCGCCCCTCATCCCAATCCACCCACACCGCAGTATTTTTTTCTTTTTTTTAACCAAAAAATATATTGTATATTATCGGGGCTATTAATACTGTTATCGGGTTTATCGGGATGACGTCATAATTCCTAATATCGGGCCGATAATTATCGTGCATCACTAGATAAAGCCAGGTTCAAAATTCTTGTTTCATTTTGTAGTCATATTAGAAACTAAGGCTTTTACAGAAGGGATTTTGGATATCTCTTTTTATCACTCCATAAATCAGAAAATACTGTCAACAGCCCTAAAATATCAATTTTCGCCATGTTTTTAGGTATAAATGTTATATAATTCAGGCTATGAATGATATATGAACAAACCCTTCTGTAAAAGCCTTCATAATATTGATAGGAATATAACTGGAATGTTTGGTGTATGTCGAACTCAGAGTAGGAGAAAAAACTCATTTTGAGAAAACGACCTTTAAAGATATATATTGTCAAATTCAAAAAGAAAATTATTGGAAGACACTATTTACAGACACAATATCTAATCTAATACTTACCAACAACAATATAGAACATATAAAACACAATAAACCTGAAAACTGAGTAACACAGTATATGACCTGATGAACAAAACCACAGTAACACAAACACACTGCGACCACAGTAACACACACACTGCCACCAGAATAACTGCCACCCTAGTTGTATGTCCATCTGTCCTACATAACACAGCCTAGTCCATGCCTGCTCCATAAGTAGGCCCCTCCTGCATCTCCTGCTGATGTCTTTTTACTTTTTTTGCTGTGCTTAGACTCTTGCGCCTATATTTTAAACTGGCAGATGTAACAGCCTCAGCTTTTGAAATTCTAAGCAAATCATGTTCTCTCATTGCGCTGACAGTAACAGCTGTGCTCTGGAGCCATAACTTCTCCATAACAGCCAGCATGGCAGAGGCACCTTCATTAAAGGTAGAGATGGCCATACTTGCAGCTGCCTCAACCCTGCTTTTCCCCACAAAGACTGTTTTTGGACACCGCGCCCATATCACTGAGTTGAGGCACTCGTTGGCATTTTGAGAACCTCCATGCTGCATTCTCTGTAGCAGGCTGTCACTTGACATGCGGTGGTACACAGGGATAAGCTTCTGCCCCACCTCTCGCTTTAAAAAGTTTGCAGCATGTAGTTTGTGGCTACCAGGTGTTTCCCCATTATCCTCTGCTTTCCTATACCAACACCAGGAGGGATTGCACCTGGTGTGTAAGGGGCTGTCATCTGTAGACATGCTGTGGAGGAGACCTGCCCATATTTCGGCCTTCATCTGGTCAATTGAACCCTGGTTGTTCAGAATTGCCCCCCTGTAATCATTTTGCAAAGTTTTGCATTTATTTGCAGTCAGCTTCCCTACACCCTTCCCTCCTAACTTTCCCTGTGAACTCAGTTTTCTGAGTGATGTACCCATTCGCTTGTGGGCATGATTGATGCACTCTAATTTCACCACTTCATGCCCAGGGTATGGATTCAGTGCAACCACCTCCCTAAATGCTGCGCTATCCCCATCTGACAACATCTCAGTGTACCGCACCTGGTGGCGATTCACAGACCTGGCCCACATCCTCTTGGCTGACTCCTGCTCCATTGCCTTACTTGAACCTGCAAAGTTTCTTGCACAATCAATGTGTGTCTGTCGCCAACTGTCATACTCCTCCTCTGTAATATTTTGCGCTTGCTTGGCATTTCCCTTTAGAGCACAAGCATGGCAATATGATGATAGGATTTCATAGTCTATCACCAATCCAGTAAGGATGTCAATGCACACACCAATCCCATAATGGGATGTGAAGCCTCGCTTTTGCCATGTGCCATCAAATGACACGCTGATGTTTATCACTGCATCTGCATCCTCCCTCAGCAACTCTGCAACATCTGGGTCCACATCTGCATAAGCCTGCCTGACCTGCTCCCTTGTCCTGTGAAGTGACTCCAGGCCTCTCTCTATTTCTGCCACTAATTAGAGAAACAAATAATTAAACTTGAATGTCCTGATAAGTTATACTCTGTATTCAATAGTTCAAGTTTTCTTGGTCTCAATCCTGTTTCTATACCTGTCACTCTCTTGTCATGTCTCTGATAGGTTTTGAGATGAAGTCCAGGAATTCCCAACACTTTGCTGATTTTCTTCAGCGCTGCATAGCCCAAGCCTAACCCCCTGATCCCACCAAGAGCGTCTGCGCCACGCCACGCTACGTTCCGTCTGCTGAGTTTTTAGCGTTCGCGGCCACTCTAGTCAATGGGTGCTATTCCACCAGACCCGCTGCGCCACGCTGCGCCGCGACTCGAATGGTAAATGGTAAATGGACTGTACTTATATAGCGCTTTATCCAGTCTTTAAGACCCCTCAAAGCGCTTTACATACTACATGTCGTTCACCCATTCACACCCATTCATACAGAGCAGTACCACTTGCTCTAGGAACTAACATTCACACACACTCACACACCGTTGGCCATGCCATCGGGAGCAACTCAGGGTTAAGTATCTTGCCCAAGGATACATCGACATGTTGACTGCTTGGGCTGGGATCGAACCCACAACCTTCTGGTTGAAAGACGACCGCACTCCCTCGCAGCCACAGTCGCCCTCGAAGCGTCCCAGAAGCTCCTCGCCGCAAGGAATTTCTAAAATATAGGATGAATCCTATTTTTGACGCGGCGCAGCCGTAAGGTAATGTCGGGCAGGCAGGAAGTGGAACGTTCAGACCATATATAGCATATATACACACACACTTTTGCAGCCCCTATCCCTCCAGTCTTTCAAGTAGGAGGAGAAATGCCAGCGTTCTCCTCTGGTTTACAGGCACTGTGTAAATTATATATATAGAATAATTATGATGATGAATGCATTGTTTTACCACTAAAATACAGCAACATATCTTTGATTCATGTCGTTTATAACTGAGATATTACAATTATTCTTAACTTTGTCTGTAGTCTACAACACAACAAAATAGGAAATAACAACAATAAACACGATTTAAACAGACACAAACATAAACCATGTAACTACGTAGCCTACTTGTAGAAGTACAAATGTCCAGGAAATATTCCAAAATCAACAACAACTGCGAGGCTGCACATATGACGCTCCGCTTCCACAACGTTTTGAAACGCGCCTGGTGGGTTACGACGCAGGAGGAGGTCGCAGCACGGCGTAGCCACAACCTAACGTAACGCAGACGCTCCCAGTGGGATCAGGGGGTAACTCGTGCGCTAAGAGCACCATTCGCACATTCACGTCAAAAGCAACATCCTTCCTGGTTTCGTCTTGAAGACGTGAAGATGTGTACACACTTTTGCGGTACAGACTACACTCTAAAATGATGCTGCTACAGAAACCATGGTTTTGCGGATCAATAATGACTTTGAGCCCTGTCCCTGCGCAATTTGGACAAATCAACCCACTGAGCAGTTCATTCAGCCGCGCTACATGAATTATCAGCCACTGCTGTGTGCTATCTAAACCCTCCTGCTCTTTGGGTGACAGCTTACGCATTGACACACTCATTGAAGGTATTTCAGGTTCGGGGACATTTGTTTTGCCTCGTGCAAGGAACAATTGTTGTTGTCTTCTCTTTGTACGTTTATTCCACGGTTGTTTTGCCATTTTGAGATTTATATTTTCTGCGAAAAGCTAAACAAGGAAGTGTCATAGCACACCACGTGATGCATCTGAACGAATCACGTTGCCAGAAATTGACACCAGCCAATAAGATTTCGTTTTTTGGTCAGAAGACCCATTTGTACTTTCACGATTGGTTGCTGATACAAAGGAAATGACCATATTTGGATCCGATGAGATTGTGCAGGAGAGACGGAGCTTTCCAACGATACCTCTGATACCTCATTCACACCAACGCAACTCCGGTTCAAGCTCCGTGTTAGAGCTTTTCAGGTTCAGAACCGGTTCTTCGGTTTAGCTCTAGCTCTTTTCACACAGCCCAGAGTCCACTGGTAATGCGTCATTGCGTCATCGTTTGCGTCATGACGTTACCATTTGCGTGCCTGCTTCATAAAGCCAAACCGCGCGGATGAAATCAGTTGCATTCATTTCTTATGGCTCTATCTGCAGCTTTTGCGGAGTCATTTCTGTGGTGACTATATTCTTATAAACAAGTGTACTTGTGTCAATAAAGTTTTTTTTAAAACACAACTGCTTCCGAGATCGGTCTTATTTCTTAAGGTGGACTAAACCATGAGTGTGGAGTAACGTTGTATCTTTCATTTAAATGAACTGTAACCTTCACCCAAGTATGTAACAGCTGTTCTCAAATGAACACGTGAAGTAAAGTTTAATATTTATAGTTTTATAGATTTATAATTAGTTATAATGAGAGGTGATCAACGTGAATGCTCAGGTTCCACCTTAACACGCAGACACGTTGCTTCACTATGAGCAGAAACCTTTATATATACAGTCTATGGCAGAAACACTGAAACTCTGAAACTCTTGTTAAGTTTCTCCATCGTTGTGTACAAACTGGATAAAACGCGGACTTTCTGTTGTTGTTCAGGAGTAGATCCTGTCTCTTCCCCCGCCTCGACGTAAGCGTGACGTATGTGGTGCTTTTGCTCTGGCCGGGCAATTCTTTGGTGCTCGAAATGAACCGGATTCCGGAGCTAAGAGGCTGCTCAGCTGCGGTATGAAGAGGAAAACCCGGTGCTTTTCAAGCTCTAGCTCCGGGCCGGCCCTGAAACACCGTTGGTGTGAATGAGGTATGATTACATGGTGCAAACAGCGATCGCGGTACTTTATGTTACGTTAGAATGCTAACTTTTGGTGAATTTAGGAGAAACCTACAGATGCAGATAGACAAACTAAAGTAAAATAAACACTTAAATGTGTATTTTGTACGTTTTCCTTCCAAAAGCCTGAAAGAAAACATGTTATGGAATCAAAATAGCACAACATCTCAAAATTGACCAGTGCATGAAAAACTATGTTTTTGCCGATACCATAAGTCAGAACAAGGTCGAGAGTGTGATTATAACAGTGGGTTGGTTTAATTACACTCTGACGAAAACCAATAGAATCTAATATAGAGTTAAATGCAACAGTAAGGCTATTTTTATCATCGTCAACATGAATATTAAAGTCACCTACGATAATTACTTTATCTGTTTTAAGTACCAGAGTTGATAAAAACTCAGAGAATTCTGATAAGAATTCTGAATAAGGACCTGGTGCACGGTACACTGTAACAAATAAGATTGGCCGCAAAGTTTTCCAGGTCGGATGCGTAAGACTAAAAACGAGACTTTCAAAGGAGGTATAATTTAATTTTGGTTTAGTATTGATAAGTAAACTTGAGTCAAAGATTGCTGCAACTCCACCTCCTCGGCAGTGGCAGCGCCAGAGTATTTTTGTTGGGTAGTTTATGGTAGGGCTAACCCATACAGTGGTGGGGCTCGAGTCAGTATTTGCAGAGCCGTATAATAGAAGAGTTACGACACCGGAAGTCCAAAAACGGTTATCGTCACGTGGTTCATGTACAGTTCATGTAGACGAGGATCGTTCCCCGGAAGTTCATGGCGGGCAATGGAATGCATTGATAACAGGAGATAGAACTACGATTTTTGGTAATTATTAGTGAATAAAGGTTTTGATTTGCAATATTTATACAACAAATCGATATGTGTATGTATTTACATCAATATGTTTTAAAAAATAAAATAGAATTTGCTAATATTAAGTGATAATATTAGGATTAGTGTGAACAACTAGTTTACAACTAGTTTACATGTTAGGCTAACAGTGCCTTGGTTAAAGAGCCTTTTGCTGTTTATTTATAGCTTTGAATTCTTTAATATTATCTTCTTAAACTTGTATGGTAGTCAGCAGAGCATCACTTTCTAATGTTTATTGATATATTTAGAGGGAGGGGATCTAAAGGAATGCTTCAAAATTCAGATTAGATTAATTTCTACCATTTTCTTAAATTCATGGTAGTTTCAGTAATCCCATGGTAATTGAGGACACAAGTTATCTAAATGACTAATGTCATCTTTATGGCTTTCAGAAAGGACAGGAGACCGACAGGTGACTATCAAAAGGACTAGCAGCAGCAGCAGCATGATGATGATGATGTTAAATGTGTTGTTTTAGGAACATCCAATGCAAATACATGGAATTCAATAAACACTGAATAGCATATCATGCAGTTTGTCTGTGCCTTTTCCTCCGTGTTGTCCTGGTTTGCTGTGCTGCCTCCTAGTCGCCACCATGGTTTGCTGTGCTGCCTGGGGATGCTCAAATCGCTCAGAGAAAGGAGTACGAATGTACGGCTTCCCCACTGACACAAAGCGGAGGAAAAAATGTCTGGCTCAAGTCAGCAGGAGCAATTTCACGACCAACAGCAAAAAAATATGTGAGGTTATTATATTATATACAAACACTGCATTTGCACTTTTTCACAAAACAAAAACCACACCATTGGGAAAGCTTAATGTTTTGTTTAATAAAAAAAAACAGGGAAAGGCTTGAAAAACACTGAGAGTTGAGACTCAGGGTGCAGGGTGAGGGTCTCAGTGCAGGTATTCAGGCTCCATTGAATCCCCCTCTGGTTCTTGTGCTGAAAGAGGGAGTAACAGACAGGAGAAAGGGTTATACACATCTATATAGCACACCTATTGGATGGGAAATTGCCTTGGGGAGATAAGGTGTGGTCTTTGTTCCCAACTGAAGTTATGGAACTTTATTATTTGTGAGTTTAACAAAGTATGACAAATGGCATCAGTAACAGATGTGATGTGAATTTCTATAAAGTTGTCTCACATTATTGGTCATATTTTATATACAGTATGTAATGAGTATAACATGTCCATTAAGTATAAAGTGTTTCCTAATACTGTGTATTCAACCACTATGGAATATGTATGTGGGCAGACAAAACTGAGTTGTTCTGTGTGTGAAGTAACCTCAAGTCACTCCGCAGGCACATTTTGATGATAATACAGTGATAGAATACATGTTTAGTATGCTTACTTATATAAAACAGTAGTAGTAAATGTACCTTGTGTTTTCACTCTCACTTAAGTCCCTCTCCCTTTGCCATCAATCCAAAATCAGCTGAGCTGCAACATTATACAGACAGGTAATAATCAACATAATCACAAGCACACAATATGGCTCTGCTAAAAACACTCACTCTTACACGCACCAAAGTTATATTGATCTAATATTTAACTCCCTCCACCCCCGCATACAATCCCGTTTAGAAGCCCCTCTTCTCTAATTCAACAACGTTGGACAAAATGACATTAAGAGAACGGAATTTACAATTAAAAGGCTGTTCAACGTGTGTTGCTAATTTGATCCGGGATCCTAGCTTAATCTGTTATCTGTAAATGTTCCCTAAATCTACTAATTTAGGGATAATCCACTGACATCCTTTAATACACATGTTAATTTGAATCAGATGTACTGATAATATCCGCAATATAAATCTTTAAACTTCTTCTTACCTTTAAAAGTCCGTCACGAACGGTCTATTATGCTACAACTCCACAGCTCTGCTAGCCTTTGCGCTAACTTCCGGGGAACGAATGAGAGGCTACACGATCCGCCATTGCTGTAAAAAAGTGGTCCATTGGAGTGAACGGAGATGACAGAACTCTCCTATTATACGACTCTGAGTATTTGTAATGTAATTACATACACGCTATATCGCACCCCTTGACAGTGAAACGCCACGCGTGAGGCTTTTATTAGCTTTTATTAGTCTCCTTTTATCAGCTAAATTACATCGAGTAAGTGTGAGTTAAACAATACAATAGCCTATTCTGCTAATTCCACGTTGTTACAACATGCTACGCAGCGGTAGAAACAAGAAAAGTTGGCATATAGAATTGACACGGGGAGAGAGAGAGGGAGAGAGAAAGGGAGAGTGAGGGAGAGAGACCGAGAGAGAGAGAGAGACACAGACACAGGTACTGTAAACAGAGAGAGACAGACACAGCACACAACAGGTGGCCTGTGTCTCTATTGTCATACAAAACACTTTTTCAAATGACCCATTATTACAAAATATATTCAAAACTAACTATTGACGTTTTCAAAGCAGCACGATCCGCCGGTTGTTGTGGTTGGAAGCGAAAATGTCAATGACATGCTGGACATCCAGTGCCTTACTCCTCTGCTTATTGATAGCCAGCAGGCCCAGGTTGCTGTTCCGTGCATCACCACTGCTGTTTCTTAGATAATTGGGTCGTGTGACTCTGGCACCTGTTCGACTTGTTGTACCTCAATGCGAGGGCGTTTAAGAAGAAATCGATCCATCCGAAATATATACAATTAATCCTAGAATCCTATAAATTCTGCTGTCTGTCTGCAATTTACTCGGTGCGAGTTTGGAGCATATACAGTCTATGGTTTGGAGACTTTTCACTGTGAACGTGACGTATCATCAGTAATGCATGACGCAGCAGACCCAACGTTTCGTTGCTCTGATTGGCTTAGGTCTATTCAAATTGCATTCGGAGGCATTTTGATCTGACCGCGGCCGCGCTGATATTATAACGCGAGAGAATTTCCACACCTTTAGTGTATAAAACTCCCCCACTACTTAGACTATTCCTTACACCCCTCTAGCATAAGCCCGAATGGTCTCAACCATATTGCGTCAGTAACGTGCACTTGTTGTTACAGCAGGATCAGTTTGTGTGTTGTGGACACAACCGGTAGATTTTCGCAATCCGTGTTCTCAACATGCTTACTTTAACATAATTTGTCATGGTCGGGCAAAGGTAGGGCTAAGCCATTTCTTGGTATGGCTATAGCCTACCCCAGCCATACCCTGGCGCCGCCACTGCTCCTCGGCCTGTGCCTCGGGCAATATGAGTATTGATATGGCTGGGTGGAGTGGCCTCATTTATGCTGACATATTCTTCATGTCTCAACCAAGTTTCAGTGAGACAGCATATATCAATATTATAATCTGATATAAATCGTTTACCAATCATTTATCATCTACCAATATTGCTTTAAATGCTTTAGATAAACACTGATGTTCAGCTGTAATGGTGGTTGACTTAGCAGAACAGAGTGGGCGATGTTGATTTGTGTTGATTCTCTCGCGTCCAGGAGGAAGTTAAAATAAATAAGAGACAATGGAGTCTCTGAAAAGGGTCAAATTGGTTACTTTAATTAAGTAGCGTGGTAATGAAAGAAACAGAGGGAAGAGCGAGATCGCGTTGATCCTTCCTCCGTATCTCATCCAGCGCTCCTCCTCTCCATGGCGGCCGTGATGACGGGGGTCCTCCCACCTCTTTCTTCTATGTCCGATATCGCGCATAACAGAGGATTTAGACGTAGTGTGTTTATGGTAATACTCCACACGCCTTTTCTCTTCATACATTCATTCATGACTTTTTATTTAATGCATTTTAACGGCTGTAATCGTTGTTAACGTAAAACCGGAAGTGGTCATTGTTGACAACGGCAAATCCTTTCAATACAGCTTTTCAAAGTAAACTTAACCGGAAATGTTTTCAGAATAAAACAGTTTTAATCTTACTGTGTGTTTAAGCTAAATTACGTAATTCAATATTGATTTAAATTTCTTACAGCGATCTGACCAATCAGAGCACAGTGGGCTCATAGGGAGGGGGGGGGGCAGGAGCTCCAACAAGGCGTGTAGGACAGAGAGTGAATACACATACTATACAGAGATGCTGTATGAGAAAACCAATGTGATCCACGGAGCTCTGCGCGATTCACTGCCGTTTAGTGGAGAAAGTGAATATTGCTGAATACACATACTTTACAGAGATGCTGTATGCGAAACCAATGTGAGTTTGGAAAATTGCACAGTATTTTTCTATTTTAGTATACCTCAACAATGGAATTATGATCAGTGGAAATGGCCATGACATGTGACCTTTAATACAGTACCCCCCAAACTGTTTACCAGTAACAAACCATCAGTTCTTCAATCAAAAGAACTCCTCATTAACTAACCATTAACTAAGTATTCATTAATACAGTACCCCCCAGTCTGTTAACCAGTAACTAATCATCAGTTCTTCAATCGCAGTCACTCAGGAACTCCTCATTAACTATCTAGTCGTTCCTTATTCACTACGCAGTAACTAAGCACATGTTGTGTACCTTATTGTAAAGCGTTACATCAATTGATTTTTGGTCAAAATAGGCATGTATACATTGACAACAGTGGACTTCAGCACGTAAAAGAACAAGCATGTGTACGACTGCTTCTGATTTTACTCAGAAAGAAAACGTTTTATTCTGGTGCACTCAGGCAGCATCACACACGGAAACGAAGGAGCCTGCAGCAGCCGTGTCACAATGCCCTAAATCTTAACCTCGTATCGAAGATGTCTTTGCTTTGCAAATAAGAACCAAACATTTGCTAAGCGCTGTCACCTTTCAGTATATATGTATGTTATATGATGACGTTTAAAGGGAAAAAACATAATTATAACTTCATGCATGCCGGCCGTCAGCAGACCTGGACTACCGGCCGTTTTGTGATTCTCCTAACCTGCATTAACAAGTTATTATTTTTGTCCCTGCCCACTGAGTTTACCTAATTACTCCTGTCTCCAGAGCTGCTCTTTCTCAGAAAAATGTTAATGATAACAACTTTTAATTTTACGGACGAGGGGTCACACAGGTTATCTGACAGTATGTCACACCAAGAAGCACATTTTTAAATGACAGTTTCACCCTGATTTATGGGTTGTGCAGTACTTTCATTTGACTTCTGAACTAATGTGGTGCACTTTAATGCTGGGCAGTGCAATTTCAGACCTTCTTTAAATTCATGGAAATCGGGTGCTAACAACAATCACATAGAACAACAATGCTTGCAATTACTCTCCTCCACAAACACACAAGAAAAAGCAGAATGGGTTTGGATTTTCAATTTACACTGATCCTTAAACCCATCAGCATTTAAATGAAATATGAGTCTGCAATCAGAAAGAATATTGGGACTGGCGAGCTTTTGAAGTGTAAGAGATGGCTGAGATAGGATAAGACCTGGAACAGGTCAAATATTAAATAATCTGCAATTCTTCAACAGTGTATTTCATTACACGTCCCTTGCTTATCAAATGTGTGGTGATTTCAGGCACATCATACCTGGATTTAAAATATAAAGAAATCTTTCAGCAGAAGGTTTCTCAGTGACATTCAGAGGATTTAGTTTAGACAAACAAAGAGGACAGGCAACTGAACTGCAATCTGGATATTTTTTTCCTCATACAAAGGTCAAGCTTTCTGTGGTCACTTGTGGCCTGCAAACTCATGAAAACATTCCACTCCACTCTGAGGTAGAGGTGAACACTTTAACCTCTTAAGCCCTGCCCCCCGGCGTCACTGCAGGAGACAGCGTCTGGGGGCTTCTTAATATTTAAAAACCTATGAATGTCTTATACTCAAATAACGGGGAAAAAAATCAGCTACCTGACGATATGAGCCATTTTTACCGAAACAAAAGTCTCACAAGAAGCGTTAGCATTAGCCCTTAGCGAAAACGGGCTGATGCTACTTCCGGTGCTAACTAGCAAAAACGATCTTTAAAACTGAATATTTTCTGCACAAACTACATATCATCTGAAAGCTGATACTCCACAGCAGTGACGTGCACAGGTACGGGCTAATGTTGCCCGGGCAACAGCCCGTTTGCCATTTTTGTCTGACCTGCCCCTCTGGAGAGAGCGAGAGATTTTTCTATTGTGACCGAATCAACATGATAAACCCACAATTAGTATTGTAGCATCTCACTCATCTCACTGCGATAAAACACAACTTGTCAGCGCCGTGTCATCTGCCCCCCAGTCTTTCTGTGTCTTTTCATCTGCTCCGTGAACTCCCTCTCACGGAGAACACTTCAATGTCCCGCTTCATTGTAGGATTTCTGCCATGTCTCCACTTTAATTTGACCATTATCTTATTAAGTTATGGAATTCTAAATAAATAAGTAATGAAATACCTTACGGTTACTACACTCATAAAGAATTATAAGAATAATGCATATTGAACGGGTTTCATTAATTAGTGAGTTTATTTAAGGTAATTAGTTAGAAGCCCTAATTTATCAGTAGCCTATGTCTTCCCAGCAGTTACAAAGGTCAAACTACATTAAAACAGAATTGTCCCCATTTTTCTTTAATAGTTACTAACATTAGATATTTTAATGAGATATGGACCGCAAAAAATGTGCCTGAATAACGAATTTAGCAGTTGGACATGAAAGTCAACTGAGTGTCACTTGCAATGACAGTGTTGTGCTTTT
>CALSBZ010036491.1:0-19838 GCA_943591055.1 Gobionotothen gibberifrons | reverse complement strand
AAATATAATTAAATTGTAGTTGAAGAGTTTGTACATTATTTTATTTTTAAAAAATGTTTTGGATTTCACCATGGATTTCACATCAACAGGAGTCCGGTTAACTAAAATGTCCGTGCGAAACAATACCCCCCAACCCATAGATCCGTGGGTGAATAATGTCAATCTCAACAGCATTACACACATCCCTTCATATTTACATTTTAATTTATATTAAAGTATTCCGTGAGGCCTTCTAAACTTGTTTTAAAATATAATTAGGGGTGTAGTTGAAGAGTTTGTACATTGCGTTGCCTGGCAACGCAATCGCAAAACGTCACGTCCGTTAATTCCACATCCACACAGTCTCTGATCCACACACATGGATTAACATCGATTTAATACATGAATGTAGCCTTTGTTTCTGCTAAAAGAGGTGTCGACCAGCTAGGGCAACAAGAAAATCGGCGAAATCGAGTGTGAGGATTAAAAAATAAATTAAAAACATCAAATTTTGACAATAAAAACCGACCAATAGCCGCGATAGAGCCTTTCCTTGGCACTTCCGGGTATTTCTCCAATGGTTGGACCATGTTAACAATACCGTGTAACTGTCACGTTTGAAGGGACGAAACCGTGACATATTCACGTCTCCCAGCATGGTAAACCGTCACATGTTCACGTCTTGCCGTGATACCGGGTTGCACATATGACACAGGAAAAAAAGACTGAACCCTTTCTTTGCCATTATATAAAAATAGTGTTGCTACAAAAGTATAAATTAGGCTTACTAATAAGACAACTCAGACCTGAAGCTACACAGGAATCTGCTGCCAAAGTGCAATAAAAAAGACAAAATTAATAGAATCAAACCCTTTTTGTTGCATTTTAGTATAAAAAGAAATGCCTTTAAAATAGGATGCAAGCAACACTAGTTTCTTATCCTCAATTGATAATAGACTATAATCAATTTAAGTTTGCATTCTTACCATTTTGTACAATAATTATAATGAATAAGTTCAAACAAACTAACACTTACAGCTGATTAATAACGGTATCTAACTTGAGTTTTTATTATATCAAAAACCTGTTGAAATGCTACTGTTATTTTTACTGTCCCCAAAAAGCGCGTCGGCAGCCTCCAGGAATGCTTCTTTCACAACTTCGCCGTCTTTGAAAGACTTCATGTGTTTCGCAAGAACGTGACTGACACGATAAGATGCTATGGTAGCAGCCTTGCTCTTGTTGTTGGGCCTGGTGAAAATGGACTGCTGTGCATTTATCTGTCCTTTCAGGTCCCTCACCTTTTGGGAGCGTAGGGCAGAATTAGGAGGGAGCGTTTGTGCACTGTTTTGAAATGCCGCTCCTAAATTACCCTTCTTCGGTAAAGCCACGCTCGCATTGCAGATGAGACAGATGGACTTTGAATTGGAATAGATACAAAAATAATCATCCTCCCACTCGGAGTGAATATTATATATTTTGGGCTTTTTTGTTGTTTTGCATCTGCCATAATTGCGGTCTTGTGTGTGTGCGGACTGTCACTCCTGGCTGTTACACGGACTGCGGACAACGTCAGCTAACTGTGCCCACTGCCCACTAGCCACACCCCGACACATGGGGTCCCGCCAGCCAATCACAAAGCTTTGATGCGTTCAAGTGCATCATTCTGGCACAGGAATATTATGTTATAGGACATTAACGATACAACAGAATATTGTTGTTCTATTTTTAGACACATCTCGCGATCGACTGGGAATCTCCCAGCGATCGACCGGTCGATCGACTGGTTGGGCACCCCTGCTATAGGACAACAAGGATAAAATACGTTAGGCTACATGTGTTTGTTATCAGCTATGGTAGGTTATTGGTTATGTTCACATACTTATTTAATTATTAAAATGTAAACCGATCTTTTTCATATGGGTGTTTAGAGTTGTACCCCCTAGATCTAGTCTCTAGCAATTCTGCGTAAAGTGCACCAGATTGAAGCATTTTACTTTAAAATGTTCAAACATTTCTTCCCGGTATGCCTGAGAGGGCAGATATGCTTGTTTTTCTCAACAAGAACTGTTTTTAAATGGGGGGGGGGGGGGGTTCCTTTAAAAGTTGGACTGTTGCACTGTTGTAGCTTCAGTGGTTCTCAGGTTACAGTTACATAGCTAACCTGTGTAAAAGTTTCTCGAATAAATGTAATTTCTTTGGTGGAAGAAGCATGTATCATTTTTTTACCCTGCCCCTCAAATAATCCGAATTGAGAACCGTTAAGAACCGGAGTCGAAAAGTAGAATCGGAATCGGAATCAGAATCGTGGAAATTCAAACGATACCCAACCCTAGTCATCTGTGACTTCTGGACTCCCAACAATGTGAGATAATATAGGAGACTGTCTCCTCAGAATAGGACAAACAACCTGAAATGAACAAATAAGTCCCTGCCTCCTCAGAATAGAACAACAACCTGTCTTCTGTTATCATTAGAGGAGGCAGCTGCAAGGTCGTACAGTCTCAGAGCCACACATGATATCAGTGCATTAAAACAACCCAAAGAGTGGAGAAAACAGTATTTCTCCAACAGGATAGTAGGCTAAAATCCAAACTATAACATATAATAAGTATCCTGTATCAAGATTGATGCAAAACAAGTGACATTTGACCTTTTTAGAGAGGTTTAGCAACAAAAAAACCCACCTCTGGGGTCATTTGGGTGGACAACATGACGATAATACCCTAAACCCGCAAGGGAGGGTCCTGTCCAATCACAGCACCCCGTCCTATGCACTCATGCGTTGCCGGAGACCATTTGTAATGGGAACCTTCAATGCATGTACAGTGAGAGAAGAAGCTAGATTGGTAGAACTAGCACATTGTGCTGAGGAACGGGGAGTGGAGATCCTGGGAGTCCAGGAACACAGAAGAGTGCACACTGATGACCGGATCGTGTATCGCAGAGTGGGGAGATGCACGTTCATCACTGCATCTGCGTGGCGAAACGAGGCCCAGGCTGCAACAGGGGGCGTAGGGCTAATGCTGAGCCCTCGGGCGCGTAAGGCTCTCCGTCAGGTTTATTATCCCACCGATAGGATCCTTATTGCAGAGTTCTCAGGCAACCCAGTAACAACAGTCATAGTCGTGTACTCACCCACCAACATGGCACCATCTGAGGAGGTGGAGAAGTTCTATGAGGACCTTGCAACAGCAATCCGAGATGTCCCAGCGCACAACTTCCTGGCAATCCTGGGTGACTTCAACGCAAGACTTGGACCAGAGGACGCACCCTACCCAAACCACGACTCTACCAACCGCAATGGCGCATACCTCATGGCCCTTCTCATGGAACACCAGCTACTGGCAGTGAACACCATGTTCCGGAAAAGAACAGGCAAGAGATGGACCTTCCAAGATCGAGCCACAGGTATGCTACGTCAGTTGAACTACATACTTGTGAGGCAAAAGTGGAGGAACTCCATCCTGAATGCTGAACCGTACAGCACGTTCAGCTCTGTGGGCTCTGATCACCGCGTGGTCTCCATGAGGGTGCGACTGAGCCTCAGGGTCCCCAAGCCAAGCCCCAAGATGCGGCATGACTGGAAGGCATTCATAACCGACCCTGGCCTTCAAACCAGGTATACGGAGGAGGTTAGGAAGCGCTTTCGGCAGCTGGATAAGGGAGCGGAGCCCAGCAGCGAATACAGGAGATTCGTTGTTGCAAACGAGGAGGCAACCAGGCTATGTGTGCCCGTGCTGGACAGAGCCAGAACCTCCATAGGTCCAGACATCCGGAGGTCGTAGCAGCACGGGGTAGGGTGGAGGAAGCACGCCTCAACTTTGAGCGTGAACCAACCTTGGAGAGACGTGGGGTACTGAACGACAGTACCTACGACACCATCAAAGGGGAGGAACTGATGGAGAGTGTGCGAAGAGTGCAGGCAGCGCAAGGTGAAAGGCAATATGGGGAGGCCTGGAGGGTCATCAATGAGATGACTGGGCGGAAGAGGACTAAGGAGGGACAGGTTGAGGGACACAGCCCCGAGGAGAGGGTGACGACCTGGTTCAACCACTTCCAAAGCCTGCTGGGCACAATAGCGGATGGAGCTGAGGAAAGTATACCAGCTTTCCAGGAACAAGGGCCAGGGTGGTGGTCATGCAAGGGGACACCCTGGCCCCCTTCCTCTTCATCATGGTCCTGGATTATGCGCTCAGGAAGGCCATCAGTGGACGAGAGCAGGATCTTGGCTTCACTCTAACACCAAGGAGGTCGAGACGACACCCCACAGTAGTCCTGACAGACCTGGACTATGCGGACGACATCAGCCTGCTCTCCGACAGCGTGGAGCAAGCACAGGAACTCCTGAACAGAGTGGAGTCAGAGTGTGCCAAGGTTGGCCTGAGGCTAAACGCCAAGAAAACTGAGGAACATCCACCTCTGACAACAACAGAAGGCACTGTGCTTAAAGAAGTTAAGGACTTCAAGTACCTGGGCTCATGGGTCAACTCAACCGAGCAAGATCTTAAGGTGAGGAAGGCACTTGCATGGAGGGCCCTGAACGGCATGACCAATGGAACTCCAACCTCCCCCGTCAAATCAAACTCAGCTTCTTCTATGCAACGGTAGAGTCTGTTCTCCTCTATGGCAGTGAATGCTGGACCCTGAAGCCAACCCTGCAAAAGTCTCTAGACGGATGCTACACCAGAATGTTGCGAGCAGTACTTAACATCAGCAAGAGTGTACATGTAACCAACAAGATCCTGTACGAGGGAATACCAAGGTTGAGCGAGAAAATTGCAGCCAGGAGAATGAGACTAGCAGGACATTGCCAAAGGCATCAAGAGCTGCCAGCCGGCAAATTGGTGCTGTGGGAACCAACACACGGGCATCGGTCACGAGGACGTCCCGCACAAACATACGTGGACGTACTCAAGAACGACGCAGGAGCACAAAGTACCAATGAACTGGCCAGATGTATGGAGAACCGGGATGACTGGAAGCGACGATGGAGGGCTCGTCTGAGGACAACCTAGAGAGAATAGTGATTGACGTGTTACAATAAGTAACTGTAATGATGTTTGGTGATTAGGCCCCGGTTTGCAGGATGATCATTCAGGAGGGAAAAACCGCTCTGATGAACCCCCAAAAGAAGTGAAGTATGGAGTACTGAGCTGTAAAGCAATTCTTACCTTACGGCTGGCTGCGGAGATCTATGAATGAAATGAGAGATTAACACGGGGACGTGATGAGGCGCCGGAATCGCTTCCGGGCTGCAGGGTTAAACCTAACGCAGAACCATGTCCGCAACCTGCACTCGCAGGGTTAAACCTAATGCAGACCCATGTCCGCAACCGGCTTTCTCTTTCTCTCCCTCTCTCTGTTTCTATCCTCACCCTATTTCTAACCATAGTCATTAGTTAATTTACTAAATAAATTCTGCCTTCGCCATGGACTTCTAATAGAACTGCTCGGGTCTTGATAGATTGTGTGGGGAGGTTTCAGGAGATCTTTCTTGAGGGTTATCAAGAATAACTTTTATCCAATGACCTTTTCCCTCTCTGTCTGTGTCTGTGTATTCTCTTGTTCCGATTAACCCAGCCAAATCTCTTCTTCTTGTTTTTCTTATCTATATCTACGCCTGGGTTCCGGAGTCGAGGCTGATTGTCTTGCTGTAGTCCTGTGTCGTTGATCCTCTATCCTGACCTCTGGATTAAGTCGTGGACTTGGGACTGTGGCTGAACCTGTCTCTGCGGTCCTGCCTGGGACTTGTCATGCTGCTTCACTGATGGCTTCCACAGGATTGTAGCTGTCATCTTCGTGGATTCATCTTCTTATTACAGACACACGCATTTTCCTAACATTTCGGTCTATAGGCTGTAAAATGTATTATCTCCTCGATTTACACACCGTTTTTCTTGCGCGTCTGTCCGTCCTGGGAGAGGGATCCCTCCTCTGTTGCTCTCCCTGATGTTTCTCCCATTTTTTCCCCTTAAAACTGTGGGTTTTCTCCGGAAGTTTTTCCTTGTACGATGTGAGGGTCTAAGATTAGAGGGTGTAGTTTTCCGCATATTGATATTCTGAACAATTCTGTGCTGTTGTATTTGCTGTAAAGTGTCCCTACTGTAGGCTATTTTTATTATATGTACAGCACTTTGGCTCGACCAAAAATCGTTTATAAATGTGCTATATAAATAAAACTTGATTTTGATTTGATTTGATTTGATATGCTATTAGACGCCACCACCAGCTATGCATATTTACCGTAGGTAAACTGAAGAGATCTTGGATTGCAGCACGAGCCGATGTTCGGGCGAAGAGGGAGATGTAGGTGGGTAGTGCGTGAGAGCTGTTAGCTGGAATACGGTGATGCATGATATCGTACCTGAATTACCACGAGCCAAGTGAGCATGAACCCGAGAATATGAATGAAGTGCAGGATGTACGCGGAAGACATACACTTAGTTAAATACTGAGACGTGACCCGTGATATAGTCTAGTTTAATTAGCAGTTAAGTGCGCCAGGATGAGTCATAGATGCTGATAAACTGATTGAGTGATTAAGACCGTCTTCTATAATCTGATGGGATGATGGAGGGTGTGTTAGATCCAGCGAGTGTGATATAAGGTGTAAGCAATATTGAAATCTGAGCGTGCCGCTATGCAGAAGATCTCGTGCAGATATCCCCCCCAAAACGTAGGATGTGCAGTGCACGTCCTTAAAGTCGGGGAAAACGCGGTCGTCGTGAGGCCGGCGGATGCCGCGTCCAGGAACGGGAGATGATGGCGTGCCAAAGATTATCCGCATGCGAAGTACGGTTGCCGGTGAGGAAGAGCAACTACTTGTTTGTACCATTTCCGGGCGATTTGTAATTTGTTCTAGAAAAACGATGTGATTTGGGATATTGTGGAGTTAGGTGGTCCGCGAGGTTTTTTAATTTTTTTTAAATGTATTTATTTTTTGTATTATTATTATTATTATTATTATTATTATTTAATTTTTTTGGTTAAGTGGTCCTTGGTATGAAAAAGTTTGAGAAACACTGGGTTAGAGGAGCATTAATACCATGAGCTTGATGTGATGCCTAGGATCTAGGACCTAGGTGTGTAATTGGGCCTATAGTCCTCATGATTAGAGACGCTGTGCTCCTGGAGGAGTCTCTTCTTCTTTTCTTCTTCTCTTTCCTAGTTGAGCGGAGTTGTAGGTTAGTAATGTTGTATCTAAACGCTAGATGGCGTAAAGGCAACGCGTGAGGGGATCTCCCTGACCAGTGGGTGATGCACTGGGGAGAGACAACTATTATATTATTAACAGGATAGCCGGTGCACGCGTAGTTTCTCCTTACTTGACTCCCGCTTGAGGCTGAACAATTCCGCTGAACGGATGATGGGTACTTTAAGTCAATTCCTAATTTATTTAGTATCTGTTAGGGGAAAGAAACCCTACGAAACGCCATTCATGTCAGGAACACCGTGATGAAGCTGGCTACTGCGTTACTTACTGGGCATTGTAATGGGTAGTATTACCCGAACTGCATTGGTAATGCGTTGCATTACTTCGTACGCGAAGTAATGCATTACTGAAACTCCATACTGTAACACGTTACACCCGACACTGCCTGGAACTCACCTTACCATGAACTAAAGGTAGCGATGCATATTGTTGAACTTTCCTGTCGGCTCCCAGACCGTAATCGAGGAAACGGGGGGGGGGGGGGAAGACTCTCTGTCGTCTCCCAGGCAGAAGCAACACGCTTGGGTTCAATAACCCACTTATCGGAATGACTGGAGAGAGGCGAGCTCTTCTTGGGAGGTCGTTACATTTATTTATCTCTTCTGTTTCGCGAGATAGATTCGCAGGATCACGCCTATCCTTTTCTGCTGCCTCGTTTTACTTCTAGAAACCATATATCCCACTCGCTCGCTCTACCATACACGCGCACGCACGTGCACGGGCCACACCCCTCTCTTAAAGGGGTAGCGATCTCACTCTGCATGACCCTAATGTCATACCACTATACCGAACATCTCGTGAATGTGTTGCAACTGCCTCTTGCCAGCGCTACCCTGACGCCTGTTTTAGAGGTGAGGCGCAGGAAAGAGGCGAAAGCCTGGCTGTGCAATGGACCTGCTAGCCGCCTGACGCCATGTCCAGTAGTACTACTGAGCCGGGAGGAGAAGTAGCTTCAATGGGATGCAGCTTAAGCCCTGCCTGCCTGCAGGAGGGGTTGTGTTTGAAGCCAGAGATGGGTGAAGCTTTGCGTGCGATGAGGACCCGTTCCGCGTGGAGCCGGAAGCGCTGCATTTGAGCGGCCCTGATGCCAGTGATGCCCTCTCGAGAGACTGAAGGCGTGCATCAATGTTTGCGTGAAGTAGGCCATTTCCATTAAGCCAGAGGAACTTCCGTGGAGCCCGATGCCTTGTATTTTCCTCCCGCCGGCTGAAACCGCTCGCCGACCTGTAGCTTAATCCGCAAGGCTGCGGACCTGATGAATATATGCCTGGAGCTGGGACGAAGCCCTGCTGCTGTTTGTGCGTTGATGCCTGAAATGACAACTGACAGAGAGGGAAGAGCAGATTTAAAGGGGTTAGCAGGTGCGATGATTGGCTAGCCGGGGCGTAACGCCCCTGATCACTTATTGAGATGACGTGTGACACCAGATGATTGGTCTTCCTGATTGAACTTGCGCTGAGCTGCATTTCTACAAAAACGCCTCTGAAATTGTAAGATCCCGACGTTTTTTTTCACCATTCATTCCAATGGCTATGTCACGTGATCTTCACATTTCTCCCTGCAGAAAAAAACAACATGGCCGAACTTCGTTTTAATCCCGGTGTAAAATGCCTATTTTAAGGTTAGTTTGGCCATTAAAATGCGTTTTGATGTCATTTGATGCGAGAAATATGAGTTGTTATTTCAGATTATGTGTGCAGTGGATGTACATGATCTTTAATTAGCTAGTTAATACGAAGATTACTTCAGGAAATTGTGTCTATACAACGTTTTCATTGTTACCAAGGTGGTTGCTAGGGACGCTGCTATCGATATTATTTCTGTTATGTTGTGTAACTGTTTAATGGTGTTATCTTTATTGCTACCCCCTTCCCCGTCAACAATAACACATAATTATCCTTGTGTTTATTTATTTGTTTGATTAATAAACACAAGTTGTAGTCCGTCAGGACCGAGGGTCGGAGCAGCTCATTTGCTTTACAGAATATTACACCCGGAAGTAAGTATTCTCTCCGCTTCGCTTGACAAACCCTGTGATAGTCCTCAAGCTCTGTGATTGGAGAGTGTGCTCCGAGGGTTACGCCGAGCGTCGAACAGCACTTGAAATGGGATGGAACCACAGACTGTACAAAACTGGATTTGAACGGGTCCACCCCGTCCCCCCCTCCCCCACCCCGTCCCCAGAACTACACACGCTGGCTATTGTGTGTTTCGCAACATGTTCTATTCTATGGCACGTCTCTACTGGGAGTTGTAGTTTTAAAAGACGTTTTCGTATTTCCCATAATAAGAAGTTGCCAGTATTAAACTGTGTACATCCCTCGAGGTTTAGGGGATAGGAAACACTCAAATTTAAAACATATAATTAATAAATGGGTGAAAATTGCTTGTGCCCATAATGGGCAGCATTAATATATACCCACATGACAGCTAAGGTCAGAAGAGCTTTATTTAACAGCTGGTCTTATGTCTGTGACCCCTCCTGTTGTTCATTGATAAGCCTGAATCATGCACTTGTCAAGGTTCAGAGGCAACTTTTGCAAATATGGCAGTAGCCATCGATCATCTTAAGATAAGATATACTTTATTGATCCCAAGTTGGAAACATTTGCGTTACATCAGCATGTGTAATAGTTGTAAATATGCAGTGGTGTTTATTTGTAAATCATTTAGTATAATCACACAAATTCTCTGTTTTATATTTAATAATTATGTGTTCTTTATTTATTGATTGTTCAATACCTGACAAGGCCGGAGACGAAAAACTTGGGTTGCAGGTTCCTCAACAGTGCATTACATTTATCAATATTTGTGTATACCTCCACCATTAAACTGTCATATTCTGCACATTTCTTATACTATCTACATACATCTTATAAGAGTATAATACATATGTATAATATCAGTTAAAATAAGTGCTTCAACATAGTTAGCATTGCTGGAGGTATACACCAATGCACTGTTGAGGAACCTGCGACCCAAGTTTTTCATTCATTGCATAACTACACCGTTTGTGTATATGATATGTCAATAAACCTTAGAAAATCTTGAAATCTTGAAAGGGATGTGCAAAATAGTCATTATATACAGTCTTTAATTAACTATTAGTAGAGAATAACGAGTAATGAATATACTTTATAGGGATCCTATTAATATCTAATAATACAAATAATGAAATTCAATAACATGCTTTAACCACTAGGTGTCCCTTTATATCAGCTGTGCACGTTTATGATGTAAATACAGCCTATCTACCAATTGGATCAAATATAAAAGTCAGCCGGATTAGTATTGATACTGCAAGGAGATGTATTGTGTGAAAAGAAATGTAAGATGTTGTTTAATTGCTGATATATTTATGATCCACGTTATGTTTTCAGTGTTGGCGGCAGTTCCTCATGTTTGTCTAGAAGTCTTCTCATCAGGGCTCTATAAATAGAGAACTACGGCAGATATGTAATATTTAATGCAGCCGAACCGTGTATTACAATGCCGTTATGTGATGACCTCCAAAGAGAAAAGCAAGCACACTCGGAATAAAGTGTTTTCGGTCTGTTTCCGGTATTTGTTTATGACGATGTGATGTGAGATGTGAGACTGGAATTGCACAGGGGAAAATAACGTATCTATGCGACAATTTTAGATGCGGATTTTGTTAAACTAATACGTTTGCGCTGTGGACCAACAATATACATTGACGGGGAAGGGGGTAGCAATAAAGATAACACCATTAAACTAAGGTGACCAGATTTCCAAAATTAAAACCGGGGACATTTTGAGTTTTGCGGTCAAAATCTCATTAACATATCCCATTTTCTTCACTGTTAAAGAAAAAAGGGGGACAATTCTGGTTCAATGTAATTCGAACATTTTAACTGTTGGATACAAACAGAAGGACGATAGCTCATATATGAGACTTCAAAGGTCTTTTATTTTGAAACTGTACTTCAGATTGTCCTGATTCTCTCTGAGTGATTAGATGGGGTGTCCTGCTATCACCCTGGAGTGAAATAAGTCTTTGATACTGGATAGTTTTTGTTTTATTCTTATCTAAAAATAGAGGGATGATAGCTCATATATGAGACTACAAAGGTATTTGATTTTGAAACTCTACATCAGATTGTCCTGATTCTCTCTGAGTGACTAGATGGGGTCTCCTGCTATCACCCTGGAGTGAACAAAGTCTTTGATAATTTGACAGTTTTTTATTTATTCTTGTATAAAAACAGAAGGGCGATAGCCCATATATGAGATTTCAAAAGTATTTTATTTTGAAACTCTACATCAGATTGTCCTGATTTTCTCTGATTGACTGATGGGGTCTCCTGCTATCACCCTGAAGTGAAATAAGTATTTGATTGACTTCGAATGACTCTTTGATTATGGACAGTTTACATTAAATAATAATCTAAATATAGATGGACAATATATCTAATTTGAGTTTTTAAACAGCATACATTTGAAATTGTGCTTCAGAAAGTAATGTTATTTTAGGAGTGTTGTGAGATGGTGTCAACATCAATTGAAATTAGTCACCCAGTGGAAATGTCAGATATGTCTTCATAACTGTATCCATACATTTTACATTCACTCACTTATAATGTGGTAGTTATACGTAGTTTGTTTTAAATCATTATTGATCACATTATATAGTGCATATTTCTTAATTTAAGCTCCAGTATATGAATATGTTTGGTGTGTTTTTTAGGTATATTTGTTATTGACTGAGTAAACGCTTTTATTTTGAAGGCAGTTTTTACAGGCCTCTACCGTAATGCATAGGATATTCGCGCACTGCAATACAATGTGCGGGCTGGCTTGACTGTGTTTTCCGAAGTGGGAGCTGGCTTGACCACAGTCTGTAGTGTTTACCTGGTGTTTTCTGACATGAAACGTTTTATTTCACCTTGCTATGTATTTTTAACGTATATTAAAAAACGGGGACATTTACGGGGACAGTTTCAACCGGGGACAGGCCAATACAAAACGGGGACTGTCCCCGGAAAACGGGGACGTCTGGTCACCCTACATTAAACAGTTACACAATATAACAGAAATAATCATTTTAATGGCCAAACTAACTTTTAAATAGGCATTTTAGAAATGTGAAGATCACGTGACATAGACGCCAGCCATTGGAATGAATAGTGAAAAAAAGCGTAGGGATCTTACAATTTCAGAGGCGTTTTTGTAGAAATACTACGTCCTACGTTGTGGACCAACGTAGTTATTACACGTTTTTTTATGAGACTGGGTTGGAACTCCACCGCTGCAGTCCTGCCACACACGGAGAAAAAAGGGAAACAGGGAAAGTAATGGCCACAGATTCTTAAATTTTACTCGGATCTTGTCTCCACTCGCTGGTGTCCTGGTCCTCTACTGCTACAGACCTGACAGACAGAGAGGAACTGGGAGTGTTTCTCAATGTTGAGGATGCTTCCTTGGTGGGACATGTCTTCAGAGTCAAGTCCTTCAGAAGCGAGGCAAGAATCCTTCCTAGCCTCGGAAAACGAAGAATGGTGGAACAGGCTAACAGGTGTGCGTCATATGCAAGGCCCGGCCTTAAATGGAGCGCGATTTCTGCCAAAGATTTGGGAAATTGGTCCGTGCGCCAAGCATTGTGGGGATTTTAAGACCGCGGAGGATACACATGTGCAGTCTCGAAATTTCCCGCAACGAAGGACGCCGGCCTCACCAAGGAGGAAACTATTTAACATTAACAATAAAAAGCGCAAAACACTTTTACGAGAACTGAGACAAATTTACAAGTCTCGAAACCCTTTAACGTTTGCCGAAACACTATCATGCGAAATAGCATATATACTAAAGCGTCTCCAGCGTCTCCACCGTTTTTGGATACGAAACGAAGGGCACAGTCATATGAGAGTTTTTAGCTTGCAATACTAAAGTAGCAAGGTCAAGTGCAGACACTAGAAGAATACAAAGAGTTACTCAGTACAGGACATCGCTCCGGCCTTGAGGTGATTCCGCTTTTTCTGTAGAAACTTTAGCAAAAACTAATTGTTAGGATAGCGACAGAGTAGGGAGGAACCTTCACAGGCCGGCTGAATGCTGATTGGAAGATCGTGTTGCCAAGAGACTTTTGTCTAAGTCTGTGCACCAGGGAAGTCAAAGTCTAAACCACGGTCCTCCACAACTAGTCTCAACCAATCATAAAAGTATGGGCAACGCCCTGTGCAATAAAATGTATTGACGCACGAGGTTCAAGGCTTTTTCCGGAAATAGAGTTACAGATTACAGCTCTGCTGCCTGTGATTTCTGTGACCGGACGGAGTCCTTGGCCAAGTGAAATACATATTTTGCTCTCTTATAATAAATAGTTAAACTTAGAAGTTGTTTGTCTTTCCTGGTATTTTGAACACAAGACCAGTAGGGATTGGCTTTTGGTACGTCAAACAATGATGCGCTATATTTACATTGTGTGTGTTTATCGTATATATGTATTTTAAGCGGAAGTGGGGACAAATATGTGGTTTCATTCATAAAAAGGGTTACTGTCAGATGGGCTGTGGGCGGAATATGTGTGGTGGTTGTGTTGTCGCACCTGGACTAGGTGCAGCGTGATTGGCTGCTACCTGCTCAGCCTTCCAGGGGGCTGCGTGGATTGGCCGGTGCTTGTTTAAAGTGAGGGGCCGGGACACTTACCGGGAGCGCCGGGAGAATGGAAAAGGTGAAGCTGCGAGGCGGAAGAGCGGACGGGAAGCCAGGCTCTGGACGGATCAACGAGGAAGTGACCGTGAGGTGAGGGGCCAATGTGGAATCTCTGCTGCACGGCAATTTGCTGTACGGCTGCCAGACGCTGATCGACGGGTCTGTTAAAGGCAGTATTGCAACGCTCTCAAGTTCCTGTCTTTTGCACCGCTCGCTAGTTCCTATCAGGGCCAGTGCGCCTCTGAGTCGGACGCGCTCCGAACTGTTTGGAGACCCAAGTCTCCAGCTGCTGTCTGCCGATCAGATCCCTGGGTCGCTCAGCATTGAAAACGCCGCGCTTAAGGAAGGGTGAGAGTGATAACTTTTAATTATTCTCGGTCTGAGGTGTTCCTGACCGAGAGCGAAATCGTGCCATGTCTCGGCAAGCTGTCACTGGTTAATGAACAAGAGAGTACGGAGTGCAAATAGTGCCACTCGTTGTCATTTGCCCACCAGTGCCAGTGACTGTTCCATTTGACTCCTTAGCGGCCAGTGAGTGGGAGAGCATGTTCACCGTGTGATGTGTGATTAGCCCAATAAGGAGTTTTCCCGTAAGGTTTAGTAGTAAGTGTGGGAGAAACTTCTGTGTAGCAATGCAGTGGGAGTCACTGACTCATGAAGGAGACACGAGGAGAGTTGGAGTTTGATGTCAAACACTGATGTTTATTACAAGTATCGGCCGGAGAAATTCACATTACAAGTCACACAGCCAGAGGTTCTGACTGCACGAGTGGGTTGCAATGTCAAATCTGACCAGCCTCTCTCTCGATAGACCTTTTAACTAGTTTACAGAGAGTTAATCCACATATTGGGGGATGGTGCGTAAACACCTGGGAACACTGGAGATATCTCCAACATCTGGAAATACTGAATCACTTGTCTGTGGTGCTTAGAAGCCAGCGTTCTCACAGTCATAAAACCCTCTGTGACCGATAGGCCCGGTCATAAAAAACGGTAATATCAACAATAGCTTAAAAATCCCATTCCTTAAGACAGATAACAGACTCAGGGTTGGTCGTAAACGTCAACACACAGAAAAGGTTAAACTCCTAGGAGTAAGACAGAATTATTCTCTAACACTTAGTATTTGCAAAAGTCAGTGTAAATATACACAACTTTACCGTTTTCTAGACTAGACATGAGTAAATGATCCTAAGTTTAAACAAATACGAGGTAACCATGGGACAGTTGTCTGTCAACAGAAGCCTCAGTGGGACGTATTGGCGTTGCACTGCAGATCCTACCATGAGAGAAACACTGCTCAGCTGCACACCAACACTGGAATACCTCATGATCCTCTTCACTCAGCTCCAAAACTCCAGCGGTCAGTCACTTTGCTTCTACCCGGTCTGCGCCAATGCCAGATTTGTCTGATGTATCCAGGGAGATCCAGTAGTAATTAAGGACGGGTAAAGTATGACCTCCAGCTGGTGATTACCAGCGTTTTGTCTAAACCGAGTCACAGGGGCATGCACTGCACCCTCTTACTCTCGGTGTCCGCCCTCAACTTTAACTTCAATATATCAACTTTTCAGGAATGCGCCGGTGATGTCCCTGGAGAGATTGGAGGAGAATCTTGTTTTTGGCCATGTCTATCAAACAGAATCTACCATAACAAAGACTGATCTGTCAGCAGATTGGTCGAGCGGATCCTGGATGTGGCTGTTAATCAGTGTCATGCTTTTTTCTGCATGTTTTATCCTCCTCTCTACAGATTGAGCGATGACAAGGTCATTCACTCAACGTGAGCAATAATCTTCCTATTTGGGATCATGGATTAAAACAAACTAAAACTAATACAAAGCAGCCCAAATAGATAAATAAAAGGCAAAGGGGCGGAGCTGGTCTGTGATTCGTTGTCATAGAATCCCTGGGAGGTGTCTCTGCTGAGCAGCTTTCTGTCAGAAAAATAAGCTATACGGACACAGTGCCTTAACAGTTAACTCCATAATGCACCAAAACAGCACTGGTTTTATAACAGAACATTCTTTGTTTATACACAACACATGCAGACTCGCACCTATTGGATGATTTATTGGCTCCAGAGGTGTGACAGATGATGTTTTCTTCATGCAAATCACATGGCACAATAACATTTTGCACTAAGATTGGCTCCAAGGGATGAAACAGAGTAACACACACAGTATTTTCTAATTAAAAGCATTGTTCACTCCATTGGGAAGAAAAAGTATAATATCTATGTTTACCATTTTACTCAATAATTCTGTGACCACTTCCACTTCCTTGAGGATGAAGTGGTAGTCTGACTACCAACACTCGCTCTGTCTCACTGATTTCCCTCTGTCCTTGTTGAGGCTTCGCCCACCAATCGGTTCTGTTAATTGCAGTGCAGCAGTTAAGGACCCCGGATGGCTCACATTATCTTTATTTACCGGCCTAATTGTCACACTGATGGCAGCCTTGAATGGAGCTATGCAGCACTGAAGACAGATCCCTCACTCGGATGAAACACAAGACACCAGGGAGACATTTGTACAGAAGGATGTAGGAGGGGAGAACCTGGACGAGTGTTAGCAGAAAAGCTTAAAATTATGACGTACATAGGATGATATCATATGAGCAGGAGGAAACCATACTAGAAGCTGGGAGTGTCTTTGCTGGAGAAGAAGAAGAATGTGTGGTCTTTGAGGTATTGCAGTACAAAAGACAATAGGACAGGGAGCTGGAGTCAGTTAGGGCAGAGACAAGAAACACAGAACGAGGGACGAGGGATGTGTGTGTGTGTTAGCATACCCTCCAAATGTTCGCTCCTGCAAACATAATGCAGGACAAACAGGGTTCATTTAAAGCACTGTAGGTACTCAGATTCACGTTGACATGCAGCACAGGGATCAGACTGCTGCTGCAGGAAGGATTAAGGTAACTCTTGCAACTCATACTATGTATAACAGTGTAATATTAAGCTTACATTATTGTTGTGCACTGCCACTTAGAAAACACACTCAAATAGTCATTTGGGTTTTTTCTGTTTTCGCAGCTTCATTATGTTGGTGGTCTCTTCCTTTTTGCCTCAATGCATTTTCTTAATTTGCAGCACAATGAGTTGTCAGAGCCACCATAGAATTACAAGTATGAACATGTGGTTGTATCTCACACACTGCACACACATTCACCTCCGTAATGATTACACAGTCATGTCCCTTGTCCCTCTCTCTTACCTACCTGAGTTGTCCCTTCATTTCTCTCTGTCCCGTAACAAGCCGCTAACTGCCTCTCACACACACGCACACACACAAACAAACACACACGCTGCCGGTCTACACACACTGCCAGCCAGGGGAGGGGCTCCTGTGTGTGTGTGTGTGTGTGTGTGTGTGTGTGTGTGTGTGTACGTGCGTGCATGTGTGTGCCTGACACTGCCTCCTGTCCCCTGTGCCCCACTAACGTCCTCTTTACCAGCAGCAGAAATATCCTCTTTGCACTTTCTATTTTCACTCCTCTCCCTCCGCTCCTTTTTATTTTCTTTCCTCCCTTCCTTCCTTTCTTTTCCTCTACTTTCCTTGCAACATTAATGGATACATTAATGGATACATTAATGTATAACGTCATAATTAGATTTAGCATTCTCAATAACCCCCAAAACCCCCACATATAGTATTTAACGCAATTTAAGCAAATGTCCCAACATATGCAGGTTAGCATCCGGCGGTTTCTATGTGCTGAGGACCCTACTATACATTTCTAACACAAAACTTGTGGGTACTCAACATTCCCGGGTTCACAGTGCTGGCAACTAGACTAATAGGTAACTCTCGTCTTTATGAATCTCTTTTCTCTCACTGTCTCTCCTTCTGTTCTGGTTTCTGTTGGTGAGGGTTTCAAAGTCAGCGACAGACGAAGATACAAGCAGACCTGGAGTGTGTCTGAGGGCATCAAAGCAGCATGGTTCCATTCTTTCTCCACTGCAGAGCAGTTCAAGTGTGAAGGAGGGTCAAACCAGACAGAGTGGCTAGTGAGGTATGAGGGAGTGTGTGTCAGTGTGTGTGTGTGTCAGTGAGAGTGTGTTTGTTAAGGATGGGCCGATTGCTGGGGGAAACATACAGGCAAGAAGGAGAAGTGGAATTTACGGCTTCATCAAGTCCAGTCCACACCCAACTCACAATCACACACACACACACACACACACACACACACACACACACACACACACACACACTATATGAGTACTTTATTTGATAGTTTACAGGAGGTCTGCTCCTACACATCTCCAGCTCTGCTCAGTTTGTTGCTCCTCCATGCACAAAGAGGAGAGACGGGTCAGCTTTATCTCTGTCCCCCAAAGAAATCACGAGTCATCATTATTATATTTCAAAAGTTGATTTATTGTGAAACCTCACTTTTTTACCAATTAGTCAATAATATTCAAACAAAGGACTTGGCATTTGTTTAAGTTTTCTGGGGAGCTCTGTGCTTAAAAACATACTAACAAAAGCCAACAAGGGTGTAGCTTTAACACTTTGTCGTCAATATAGACAGTTACTGTATGTGTGTACTTAATGCTGACATTTCGGATGATACATCTCTGTTTGGCAAATGTTTACTGCATTTTTGTAATGATAATAATCTCATACTGTCAAGTAAATCTCTTCTACCTGAGAAAAGCTTTACATATATTAGTGAAGCATGGCATACTGTGTCATGGCTAGATCACTGTATATGCACAGCTGATGCACACGCTTCTCTGGACAACATTAACATCTGTTATGAGTTGGCCACTACAGATCATATTCCCTTTGGATTGACCCTAAATGTTGAAAATATTCTGGTGCTATCTGTGGATGACAATAAAACATACACAGGGAGGCTGGATTGGTCAAAGTTAAGTGAGAAGGATATGAATCACTATACCTCACTCACTGACAAATCATTAGACTGGGTTGTAATTCCTAGAGAAGCCATGCTGTGCAGTGACACCAACTGTAACAATGTGCAGCATGGTAGAGATCTATGTTTTACATATGATCTTATTATTGATGTGTTAAATGCCTCAAGTAAGGGTTTTTACAACAGTAAGAAAAAGGAGCATAGTATAAAACCTGGATGGAATGAACCCAAGTACATAATAAGGATCTTAGCCTTCTGGTATGCACATCAGACTATGCAGGTGAAGTGGGGCAATACTGTGTCTGAACCTTTTGATGTTGGTAATGGGGTCAAGCAAGGTGGGATTTGATCCCCTTTGTTGTTTAATCTGTACCTGGATGATCTGTCTAGGAAACTGAACTTGTGTAAAACTGGCTGTGTCATCGGTGCTAATGTTGTCAACCACCTCATGTACGCAGATGATTTAATCATCTTTTCCCCGTACAGTGCAGGCTTACAACAGCTTCTGAGGACTTGTTCCCAGTATGGCATTGATTTTAATATGAAGTATAACAAGAAGAGTAGCATGATGATTGTGCGAAGTAAAGAGGATGAAAAGGCTGTATTTCCTAATTTTATTCTCAGTAGCAACATTCTTCTTGTGTGCAGTGAGATGAAGTACCTTGGTCATTATATCTCTGATGATCTCACAGATGACAAAGACATCCACCGACAACGCTGCAAACTGTACGCCCAGGCAAACATATTCATGCGGAAAGGGCTCTGTAGATGTCAAGGTATCACTTTTGAAAGCTTTCTGTACACCATTGTGACCAAGGTGACCAACGACATTCTCCTCTCTGCTGACTCTGGTTCCCTCTCAATTCTCATTCTCCTTGACCTAACAGCCGCATTTGACACGATCAACCATTCCATCCTCATCAACCGCCTCCAGTCTTCCATTGGCATTAGCGGTACTGCCCTCTCCTGGTTTAAGTCCTATCTCTCTGACAGACATCAATTCATCTCCATTAACAACTCCCAATCCCCCACTGCCCCCGTCAATCATGGCGTCCCTCAGGGTTCTGTACTTGGTCCCCTTCTTTTC
>CALSBZ010036460.1:13665-27023 GCA_943591055.1 Gobionotothen gibberifrons | reverse complement strand
TTCGGTTGTGTACTTTGGAATTTTTGTGCACTTCTCAAACTTACCTAGCCCTCCACAGTAAGCGTTTTTCATTTTAGACCCTATGATTTTAAAAAAGCGATTCTATTATGTGAACATGATCAAATCCATAGCCTGTCGGTTATGTCGTGGCTCTTTGTGAACCGAGTGATCTCTCTGCTCCACAGGTGGGTCATCTTCAACGATCAGAAGGTCTGCGCTTCGGAGAAACCTCCCAAAGACCTGGGCTATCTCTACTTCTACCGGAGAGTGTCCGAATGAGAGTGAAGAAGAAGAAGGAGTTATGTGGGCGCTAAACACAAACACACAGTTCATAGTCACACCCCACCAAGCTCTTACTGGCACGCTTCACAACTGACAAAACGTGTAAATATATCCCTCCGAGTGCACAAATACAGTTAAATCTTGCTGATGTACAGATAAGGAGATTTTTCCTTTTGATCTCAAACTAAGGCTCTGTTCAGAGGAGCAGATTCAGTTTGAAACCTGGATGACTACGCTGAGAAAACACCCGATATTACCGCGTTATACTTCCAGATCATTCTGAAAGCCTGCTCCCTGGTACAAGCCTCCCACATCAGAGGGTTGATAACTCCATTCCCTCTTTGCTTAACTCTCCGTAATCCACGTCCTGATTTCCCCTCAAAATAAGCCGCTTCCTTCCCCTGATCTTCATTTTTTTTTTATTGGACGGTTGCATTTTGGCGTCAGCAGTAAGACACCGACTCCTCCTCCTCCTCCTCCTCCTGCTGCTCCGCGTGTTTCAGTGAGGAAGTTAAAAAACAAACATGAGAGGAAAATGTCAGTGACTAAATAACAGCTCTAATGTGTGTTACAAATAAATGAAATAAAAACACCAACTTGTTTTTTCTTTAAGGAGTTTTGTGATATCTGGGTGACCTTTTGTTTTTACTTTGCAAACATCCTTTGTTACTTCTGCTGTGACAAATAAAGAATTGTCTTTCTGTCGTTCTGCCGTGCTTCTTTTGAAAGAGTCGATCGATAATAATCCCTTTTTCTTCTTAGGTTGCTTTCATGATTTCAAGTTGGCTCAATCACACACATCTCCTGTAAGATTTTGTTACAGTTGCTCAATTTTTTTAATTAAAAAAACAAATAGAAATTCAATCAGGAGAGACAGTTTTGATAAGAATACATATTTATTGCCAGGAATACACAAAAGAATTTAATAGAGTTTTGGCGATTAGGCCCCGTTGTGTAGGAGTATCATTCGGGAGGGGAGAACCGATCCGATGAAACCCCCCAGGGTCTAGACACTGGTGGTGGTGAATGGGTAGTTGGGGTCGGTCTGAAGGGGAGGGGCTTAGCTTGACCCTGGTTGTGGTGAATGGATAGTTGGGTTCGGTCTGAAGGGGAGTGGCTTAGCTTGACCCTGGTGGTGGTGAATGGATAGTTGGGGTCGGTCTGAAGGGGAGGGGCTTAGCTTGAGCCTGGTGGTGGTGAATGGATGGTTGGGTCGGTCTGAAGGGGAGGGGCTTAGCTTGACCCTGGATTCAGAGGGACAGGAGGTGAAAAGGGGTGGAGGAGGGTTGCGTCGAGTCACCTGAAATGACAGCTGTCAAAGGGGGGAGAGCAGATTTAAAAGGTTTATCGGAGCGCTATGATAGGCTTGTGAGAATAGAGTGAAGTGATTGGTTAAGCTGGAGAGTGACGCCCCCGATCACTTAAAGTTAAGTAGTAACATGGAAATAGTAAATGAATGAGTAAGGAAGGTCTTCCTGGTTGAACTTGCGCTGAGCTTCATTAGTGTTTTCCAAGCCAGTTCAGCAATTACAGTCTAATTTTCCATTCATGAGCCAGATTCTGTATCCTTCTGTAACTCTGCAGCTGTGGGGGTTTCAGTTTTCTGTCTTTGTAGATGGGATGAAAGTTAAGCCTGCCCAACTCAGAGTAAAACAGGATTTGCTGAAGAGTTGCACTCTTTCGTTTTCCAAGATTGTAATAATTGTTGTGGTATCTTGGTATCTTAATTACATTTGTGTCCGTGAGTTTGTTTGTGTGTCATCATGGGAAACTTTGCCATGAGTATTTCTCATGGCACTCTGTCACTTTGATAGCGTTGCAACATACATAAAGGTCTTGGATCTGGGCAAAGGGCACCAAGTGGACAGGATTATGGGGTCTAGTTTATGTTGTTTTATCATGAATATTATGATTATATTTTGCCCTTTGTGTGGCATTTTCTGCATGAAAGTGGATTTAGGTATAATCTTTAGTAAATGTTTTTGATTGTTGTGCTTACAAAAAGCTCATAATGTGTATGTAGTGTCTCTACATGTCTTTAATGTTCAAAAAGCTCTTTATTGTTCTCATACTGCCTGTGCTGCAGCACCTCTTTTCACCCTCTGTCTGAAACCAGAGCCCAGTCTGCTCTGCTTGGTTAGCTGGCCGGCTCTGTTGTGATTGGTCAACCGCTTAGAGATGTCCCGCCCCTTAGCCTATCACCTACATTGTGTTGGAGCGCTAGCCAATAGAAGCACGAGTGTAGTATGTTTTTTGTCATGCTGTTGTGTCACATGTATTGTTCACACATACTGTACGTTTAGTGTTTCTTTTTGTCTTGTTATAACGCCTTGTGCGGAATGCTTTGGCAATAATGTGGCCATGCCAATAAAGCCCCTTTGTATTGTATTGTATTGTGTTACATAGTGATGTCACTATCTTACGGAAGTAAACAAAGGAGTCCAATCGAGGCGTTTCAGGCGTATACAACACACTACAGGAAAGGGCCTCTTTAAATTGTAGCGCTGCTCCAATAGAGAAGTTTCTTTGTGATGATGGGAGCACTCTTGACATTCTGCCACAAACTTAGTGAATCCATAAACTAATAAGGACTTTGAACCAGACTTGTCTTGTGCTTCCCAAGGTGCTATTTATGTTTTCCGTGCCCTTGTCCCAAATGAGTTGTTGGTGAGCCAGTGAGCACACTTAGGACATGCATCAGTGAACACAAGAGCAGCCCCAACAGGAAAGACAACTGCTGTTTCTGACAATTTCCTGCATGGACACTTTCTCAACCTTCAAATTCAACAATATATGCAGAGGGTCAGGCCCTCGCAGCAGGGGAGCGGACAACACACACTTTCTGTTCAGAACAGACACCCAGTGGACTTAATCTGTGTCGAAGGAACATCATCAGGAACTTGAGTTTGTTTGTTTTTCTGCATGTTATGAACTTTTGCATAGATTTTTTTATGTGATTGGTACAAGGGAAAGTTTTCAGATTTGCACGTCAGATTATTAATATATGTATATTTTTAAATAGTTTGATTTTGTCAATGCACTTTTGTTAGATAATGCAGTTTTGTCAGTGTACATTTTATCCGTTTTGCACCCAAATGTAGTCGATGCAATTGAATACACTACCCTTGTATCGTGGTGTTATGTTAAATGTTTGTTTTCCTTGTATCATGTCTTCACTTTTGTCCGTGTTTGATGTTGCAAATGGAGCTGCTGTGATGCAAGTAAAGTTTCAGACTTGATCTGACAATAAATTGTTATCGTATTGCAATACATACTGTTTCATACATGATAACGGCAACTACTAACTGAACTCAACAGCACCTCAATAGTATAACATGCAATACTTTTTGTTTGTTATTCTTCTGCAGTGGATTACGCTCTACTGTAAGTGATCCTACTTGTACACACACTCTACTGTATATATATTTTTGCACAAATATATTGACTGACATTTTCTGGATGGATAAGCTTCAGAAGGCAAGAGTCACATCGGTGTACCAGATTTCTGCTTGCAAAGCTGGAAGCATTGTTTTGCCGCCTGCAGGCAGAGGATGTGCTGATTCCCACTGCTCAGAATCAGTTTGACAGACAGGATCTTTGCTCGGGCTAGCGAGGCGTGCAGGGAGGCAGCCAGACAGGTCAGAGCGGAAAACACCAGACCGGTCTGATGAAGTGCAGCGCCACAATTCACACTCAAGTCAAAATAGCTTACGGACATTTCAAAAAAGTTAGTGGGATTGCTGCAGAAAACTTTCAAATCCTGCTCCTCAATTCTTAATTACAGATTAGTACTCGAACCCACATACTCAAGTCCCTCTGCTACCCCTATAGTAGTTAAAAAGGAATACATTTAATTGAACAGAAAACGTACATATTTGACTGGGATTGATAATGTTTTTTTAGGAGTGAGAGAAAACATTTCATGGCAGTGCTTACACAGCTTTCCTGGGTTCAATTAGAAATCCTAATTATTTTTAAGATGTTTAATGATTATTATTATTATGACTGAAATACTTTTTTTTTTCCTGAGCAATAGTGCTGACCAAAACTGAGTGCTTTACTAAAAGGGTCTTTCATGCACTCAGAATGTCACTTTGTATAAAAAATGATGTCTAAATCTCTGACATGTAAATCGTGATGTAACTATACATTGCATGCACTATTTATGCTGCTCTCGCTTCTCTCCTTTTACCCTTATATAACATCTCAAATTAAATGAGTGCAGAAAAAAAAGCATGCATTTCATTACAGTTTCAGATTTCAAAACAAAAAGTATATTATTCAAATTATTAAAACAAATGCACATATTTAATTGGAAGCAGTGGCCTTGACTCTGCTTGGTCAAACTATGTATTGAGGTTGTGCAGGTCTGCAAAAAAGACAATTTATTTTAAGGATTATGGTTCATGTTTGAGGGCAAAAGCAGGCCTTGGTGTGATTACTGTGCTCGGAGATGCATGGCTTAATGAATACTGTATTGTGAGAGATGCACAGTGAGCTGCACTGAACTGTGAATGACAGGACCCTGTGCTGTATATCTATTGATGAAGTGGAAGAATATGCTCTCAGCTTGATTCAACCCCATCTATTGTTGATATTTCAGGAACATGGCAAAGTGGATGCTATGGATGTAGAGAGGGATGGATGAAAGGATACTGGTGAAGCGATAAATAATGATTAGACACGTGTCATGGGTGTGCTGAGAGTCCTGAGAGCTTTATAGTGCTCTCAAACTCACAGAGCTTTCATTGTGAGAGCTGACAGTGAGGAAAACTGATGATTCACAATACCCCTGTTTTAAGCCAAGGGGCTGTGGAGCTAAAACTCGTTCAGCAGGCATTATATCCATTTCCTCTGTGTCCATGTCTCTGTCAAAAGTACAACAAACTTTTCGGTGTGTCTGAAAACACCGTAAGTCAGAGAATAACCTCACCAAAAGTGCAGTGAGTTTCACGAACAACTGAATGGTTTCTGTTCGATTCTGTTCTGTGTTTTTAACAGCCCACTCTCTTCAGTCTGCGTCCAAATGACACGACTTTGCAAAGGCGTGCAATAGATACACCAGCCAACTCTTTTCAGTCTGCGTACAAATGACACGACTTTGCAAAGGCGTGCAATAGATACACAGAAGTCCGATTTTGCGTGCATATGATGCTCCCACGTTACGTTTGTTATGAACGCATGTCGAATACGTTTTTTTTCTACAATTTTCTCCCACGTTACGTTTGTTATGAACGTATCTTAAATGCATTTATTTTCTACATATCTTTGCCATTTATTTAACCCTAACCATAACCCAATAAGCTGCTGTGTCGTTTATTGCACCGCAAACATTAAAACTGTCATTGGAACGGCGATCAAGCCTGAAGCCACAGAGCTCTTTGTTTTAATGTTTGAGGTGCAATATCAGAGTATCATATGCACGCAAAAACGGACTTCTCCGTATCTATTGCACGCCTTTGCAAAGTCGTGTCATTTGTACGTAGACTGGTGAGATCAGGTTGGTTTTTAAAGATAAACATGGAAGTCAAGTAGAGCTAAACAAGCTAGGCTAAGCTAAGCTGGCAGTTGATGAGGTACTGAGACAGTGCCTGTGTAACCAAACATAACAATCTATTAGCATTCTACTTATTTCTCTGCAATGCTTAGCTATCTTATCTTACCAATAGTGATGTTATTAGAGCTGTATTAAGCTTAGTTTTTCCAATGCAGAGCTAAAGAGAGTTCAGAGCTAATACTACTGCTAAAGCTAGTTAGAGGAAAAAGCAGATTTACACATTGATTTTTCATTTTCTAGTAGGTTTGATGTTTGATGAGATGAACGCACATCTAAGTTCGGAAACAAACCAAAATGAAGAAGAGATCCTTAGGAGATAAACATGGGGAGTTGTTTTGTGCTCTGAGTGCAGATGCTTTATATTCAGTGAGCTGGTGAGAACCCCGTATTTTAATAAAACGGTTGATTTGCGGTGAAACTGCAGGAAGACATTACCGCTCTAAGAAAATACATCTCACATTGTTTCCACGTGTATAGGACTGTCAAATGAAGAGTGCACCACTTTGTTAGACTCTGATCGATACTGTGGTGATCAGTTTGACATTTTAAGTGTTTCAGTGTGTGACTTGACTGCTGATTGAGGTGCAGATTGATGGCTTTCAGTGGGAAAGGCACCACGTTATTACGCTTATATAGTTCTTCAGAGGCTCAGTGTGAAGAGTCTCTTTGTTTTATCCTGTGAGGCTGATCAATAATAGCATTTCAATCCAGTCTCTACATACTGCAGTCACCTCTAATATGAGGGTAATACAACGTTTGAAGCGTGTCCATAGAGGTTTCTGCTTATTTCTTTCTAAAGATTCTGAATAAAAAGGACACATATTAAGTGTCTATTTTTAAGATGACTGCCCTACTTAAACCACTAAATGAATTGAGTTTGTCCAGGCCAGCTCTCCTTAAAGCTATTAGGAGTAAATCATGTATAAGAGAGAGTAATAGCCTATCTAGTATTTTAACTTTTCACAGGATTGTCTTCACTACTGCGCAGTGTTTCAAGAAGAGGTTCGTGCTCAAGATTTATCTCCACTTGCTGATGTGTCAGACGATTTTGTGCTTCCCTGGTTTTAGTCAAGTCAGAAGAAGAAATTAGTTTCATATTTTGGAAGTCAGCAGCATTTTGTATCCACCACAAGACATCCTATAATTCCTCTACTTTGGTAGCCACTTTCCAGTAGTGCAATTTGCCCCTCAAGCTTTTACATTATTTCTGGGTCTATAATAATGTATCATAGAGCGATAGAGATAAAAAATATGTTTTCTATTCTTGTGACATTATTGCTGCTGCTATACTTTTAGTATTAATTAAAGACGCCCTATTATGCGTTTTGGTTGTATTCCCTTTCCTGTAGTGTGTTATATAGGTTTGTGTGCATGTAAATGGTCTGCAAAGGCTAAAATCCCAAAGCTTCCTCTAGAGGGAATCTCTCCCACATTGTACGTGATAGTCTAAGGGGCGGGACATCTCTAATCTCTAATCCCTTACCCACATCGATTCCTGTCTGACAGCTATTAAAACTTGGATGCAACATAACCTCCTCAAACTGAACCGCAACAAAACAGAACTCCTCCTAATCGGCTCCAAATCCACCCTCAGCAAGGTCACTAACATAACACTCACCATCGATGGCACCATTGTTTCCCCCTCCAATCAGGCACGCAATCTTGGCGTAATCTTTGACCCCACCCTCTCCCTCGAACCTTACATCCGCCAAACAGTCAAAACCTCATTTTTCCACCTCCGCAATATTCCAAAAAATCCTACCCTCTCTCACCCGCCCCGCAGCCGAACGACTAATCCATGCCTTCATTTCCTCCCGCCTTGACTACTGCAACTCACTTCTCTACGGCATCAGCACTACATCCCTCAACAGACTCCAACGGGTTCAAAATGCAGCTGCACGTCTCCTGACGCATACCAAATCATGGCATCACATCACCCCAGTCCTCAAAGACCTCCACTGGCTTCCTGTCTCCCATCGCATCAACTACACAATTCTGGTCCTCACCTACAAAGCACTCCACCATCTGGCCCCCCCTTATCTCACAAACCTTCTCACCCCTTATCAACCCCCACGGTTCCTCAGACCCACCGCAGCCGGACTCCTATCCATTCCCACATCCACACTCTGCAGCTTCGGGGACAGAGCCTTCTCAGTGGCAGCTCCTAGGCTCTGGAATTCCCTCCCCCAAGATCTTCGCGACTCTGAGTCCCTCACAGTCTTTCAGTCCCGCCTCAAAACACATCTTTTCAACTCTGTCTACCCATAAGCCCCCCCCCCCCCCTCTCAATCAACTTCCTCTTGACTGCCTTTTTTTGTTTATTTTATTTTACTATACTTACTTGTTTGCCTGTCCTTGTTTGTCTACCCTCCCTCACACTGTAAAGCGTCTTTGAGTTGTGAAAAGCGCTATATAAATAAAATGCATTATTATTATTATTATTATTATTATTAAGCGGTTGACCAATCACAACAGAGCCGACCAGCTAACCAATCAGAGCAGACTGGGCTCTGGTTTCAGACAGAGGGTGAAAAGAGGCAGTATGAGAAAAATAAAGACCTTCTTCGAACATTAAAGTCACAGTTCATGTCAGGTTTGCAATGCACAATGATGGAACATATACCTCAGACTTATTGTGACAGATTGTTCTTGCAACGTGCAGACAACTCACGACGATAAACAAAAGCCGGATAATATCAAAGTCCCATGAAAGAGAGACCAAAGTCAAACCATCTCTAAGTTCCCTCAACGGGCAGGAATCCAATATCAAAGCAGCGAGGCCAAGTCTGATTACATCTTGACTAAACAAAGTAAAGACAGCTCAAGATCCTTCATTAATATAATCTCCCCAAGAGATACATCTCTGCTCTTAGAGATATTCTCCTCTCAGCGATAGAGGAGACATCCATTAACAGGTGAAGGCTCCTGCATATAAATGCTCATTCATGTATATATAGAAATATTCATAGAAAAACTGAATCTTTTTGTGTCTGTGAGTCCGTGAAACTATATCCATCAGAGTGTATAATGTATGGTAAGCCACCTCAGAGGCCAGTTTGTCTAATGAATGTCTCTGTCAGTCAAAAAGCAGTTAACACAAGGTTGATATAAGGCTTACTAATTAGGGATTAAGTTAAATAAAACTCAGACTTATGAAAGGAGTTCTTACTGTGAACAGACTGAAAGGACCTCAACGATCAGTGTTTCCTTAGAGTTCTGTAGTTATTATATCAATCAATGTTTATTTATATAGCCCAATATCAGAAATGTTACATTTGTCTCAGTGGTCTTCACAGTTTGTACAGAATATCAGTATGACAATACGACACCCTCTGTCCTTAGACCCTCTGTCCTTAGACCCTCTGTCCTTAGACCCTCTGTCCTTAGAGCCTCTGTCCTTAGACCCTCTGTCCTTACACCCTCTGTCCTTAGACCCTCTGTCCTTAGACCCTCTGTCCTCAGACCCTCTGTCCTTTGACCCTCTGTCCTTAGACCCTCTGTCCTTAGACCAGTGGTTTTCAAACTGTGGGGCGCGGGAAGATTTTTTTATTTAATTTTTTACCAGTTTTAATTAGGCCAAATTAATTCACAGTATCTATTACAAGCACTTTTGTTCATGTGTAATCCATAATAAAATATAAAATTATAGTTGTATCTTTGTATCTTATTATTAGCAGAGAAAATGTAATGTTTTTACAACAATATACAATTAATCCTACCAATATAGATGGGAACCGGGTTGGGGGGTCCCGAAAATATTTCCAATACCCAAGGGGGTCCCGACTGAAAAAGTTTGGGAACCACTGCCTTAGACCCTCTGTCCTTAGACCCTCTGTCCTTAGACCCTCTGTCCTTAGACCCTCACATCGTACAAGGAAACACTTCCAGAGAAACCCCACAGTTTAAAGGGGAACATGGGAGAAACCTCAGGGAGAGCAACAGAGGAGGGATCCCTCTCCCAGGACGGACAGACGTGCAATAGATGCCGTGTGTAAATCGAAAATAAATTTGTCTCCTCTGTTGTGTTTCACAGAGGTGTGTCACAGTCCTCTCGTATCCAATCTGCTGCCATCGTCCTTCAGAAGCTCCTCACAGTTGTCGGGCAGCCACGGGCCGGGCTTCGCTAAACTGAACCGGAGAGAAGGTGAGTGACAGTGACTACCATCATCTTTGCTGATGTCTTACGTTTTTAGTCTATGGTGGCACTCTGTTCTCACTGTTCGACTTAGCGATGTTGAACAATTTGTTTGATTGCATGCATCCGTTTTACGTTGCAGAACGAAATCTAGAATGTGTAATCTACTGACGTTTTGTGGCCAGAAGCAATAATGGACATGAAATAGCTAGAGCAGGATTGTAAACAGATAAAAACAGAAGCTAGCAATGCTAACAAGCTAATAACAGCATTCCAATACTTCTTTGCTTTGTTGTTTTTGCTGTGCTATTTTTGGGCCTCAACAAGGATATTAACTAACTAAATGTCTTGTGAGAGTATCTGTGTCTGTCTTAGTGAGCAGTTGATTGCTCACAGGTTAGCTATAGAGAGGTGAAGTCCCTCCCTTTCCGGGGAACCTCCATGGGACCTTATTTCGGGAAAGGTATGTATTGAAGTCAATGGAGAGAGAAAGATTATCTCTCGATCCCGTTTGAATTGTGCCACGAATTACACATATGATGTTTGTCAATTTAAAAGATAATTTTGCAAGTCAAACAAATAAAAATGTGTCGTAAAACTGTGAAGTAACACTTTTTTTTTTGTGTGAAACCGCTCAATGAACTACCTCTCCCGTCTCGCACCACACACCAAGACGGCCGTCACGTTGGCACATTTCACATTTTCAGAATGAGGTGGAAAGTATTAAAAGAGGTGAAAATCACTCCAAGTCTGGGCATGTTGAGAGCTGTACATACACACAAGGGGAGTTAGTCGGTTCGTAAGAGCCAGCATGCGGGACCGGGATTCTGGGATTTGTAGTCTTTCTAGTTGCGTATTTTTCATAGTCTTATATTTCAACAGTTTTACGACAAACTGTGACTTTTTTGACATGGAAATTATTATTTAAGATTGACAAACATCATATGTGTAATTCGTGGCACAATTCAAACGGGATCGAAAGATAATCTTTCTCTCTCCATTGACTTCAATGCATACTTTTTCCGAAATAAGGTCCCATGAGGTCCACCGGAAGGGGGGGGACTTCGCCTCTCTATTAGCACATGCTCATCAATCTTGGACCTCCGTTAGTTGTGAATTAATTTAGCTCCCTCAAAAAGACCACAATGTTTTTAATCTTTCTTTCAGTTACTCAACTTAGTGATGTTCTTTTCAGCTTTACCTCACTACAGATGCACAGTTCATTTGTGCAGTATGAGGTTGTGGATATGCATAAAACACACATAGCATAATGTGTTTAAAGAAAATAAACTATAGTGAAGGTTTATTAAGGTAAAGTAAGGATTTTCATGATAATATCTGACCCACCATCAAGGGACTGCATGTTGCTGCTAATAAGGAGCCCCCTCAGGCTCGTACCGCAGTGTGATCTTTCATTTATCCCATCTCTCGCTCAGCTATACTCCGGAGTATACGCTTATAACATTTAGCAGTTTAACATCAATAAATGATCGCTGCAATCTTGTCCTCTTTTCTCCTCACTCTTTTTAATGAATTTATTTATTTGAGTTTCCACCAAAAAAGAAGTAGTGAAAGGAAGCCCCCCTGTGTTTCTGTTTGTTTCTGATGCGTTGCAGCGGCACTGCTCGCCCCATCATTTAGCGCCCTGCAGGACACACAACATCAAAGACACACAGACACCTGATGGGGTATATAATGGAATAACAGATAAAGCTAAAAACCAAAGTATATCTGGTGTTTTCTGCTTAGTTTTCGGGTAATTGTGTTGCAGGTGTGTAAGAAATCAAAATCAATGTTTAAAGACGTAATTTAGTTTAAACATACAGTAAGCTTAAAACTGTTTTATTCTGAAAATATACACCTGAACAATCTGTGCTGTTGTATTAGCTGTAAAGTGTCTGTAGGCTATTTTTATTATATGTACAGCACTTTGGCTCGACCAAAAATCGTTTATAAATGTGCTATATAAATAAAACTTGATTTGATTTGATTTGAAAACATTTCCGGTTAGCATTGGCTTGTGGCTAACGTTGTTGCTAAAGGAATGTACAGTTTATTTTGAAAAGCTTTACTGCACGGCGTCTCCGTTTGTCAACAGTGACGTCACTTCCGGTTTTACGTCAACAACGATTACAGCCGTTAAAATGCTTTAAATAAAAAGTCATGAATGAGTGTATGAGGAGAAAAGGCGTGTGGAGTTATACAATGAACACACAACGTCTAAATCCGCTGTTTTACGCGATATCGGACACAGAAGAAAGAGGAGTGAGGACCCCCGTCGTCACAGCAACCATTGAGAGGAGGAGCCATGCATGAGATATATCAACCCAGTGTCACGGCATTTCGTGTTATAGTCACGACATTTAATCTATTGATTCGTGTTCACCAACACGATTATCCCCTTTTTTTCGTGTCACACAGAACGATTTTAAAAGCAATGTATTTCTACTGGTAATGTGTTTTGTGCCTGTAACACGTCTTTCACGATTACCAGTAGAAATACATTGCTTTTAAAATCGTGTGACACGAAAAAAAGGGGATGTTGGTGAACACGAATCAATAGATTAAATGCCATGAGACTAGGTTGGATATATACATAGCTCTCTCTTCACCGCTGCCGCCTCCCGACCACAGCTGTTGTCACTATATCGCTCTATTTGTTTCAGAACCACGTTACTTAATTAAAGTACCAATTTGAACGTTTTCCGAGACTACATTGTCTCTTATTTTAACAACGAACACAAATCAACAGGTGTAAATCAAACACTTCGCAAAAGGTTATTTGTCACCAGAAGGATTTCAAAAAGTAGCAAAAACGAATTTATTTGTTGATCGGGAGGCTTTGAGGATACATACCCTTTGTTTTTTGCACGCTGCGGCAGGATAACAGAACGGAGATGAGAACCAGACGGAAAAGTTAGGATGTCTTTAATACAATAAACAATATTAATGATTTTCTCCACCTGGGAGACTGCAGGAATCACACTCTGCAGGGTGCTGTCTTCTGAGTGTGTGTGATGGGAGAAGCTGTGAGCAAACACACAGGCTGAGTTCCTTCACTTTAGTTCTGGCTGTTTGCTGATTCAAGTTCAATCTTCGATAACGAGAAAGGCAAGGGAAATCAGATGGTGTGTAACTCTTCCTTTTATTGGCTCCAACACATTGTCAAGAAAGAAATTGACATCTCTAAGTGGTTGACAAATCCCAACAGAGCCGACCAGCTAACCAATCAGAGCAGACTGGGCTCTGGTTTCAGACAGAGGGTGAAAAGAGGTGCTGCAGCACAGGCAGTATGAGAAAAATAAAGAGCTTTTTGAACATTACAGCATGGAGACATGTAGAGACACTACATACTGATATACACCTGAACATCAGCAGGAGAGG
>CALSBZ010036453.1:20369-31250 GCA_943591055.1 Gobionotothen gibberifrons | reverse complement strand
TAAATGAACATGAACCGAAGCTGTTGCCTGGCAACGCAATCACACAACGTCACGTCCGTTAATTCCACATCCACCTGGATTAACATCGATTTAATACATTAATGTAGCCTTTGTTTCGACCAGCTGGGGGCAACAAGAACATGTTCACAAAACCTATCAATGTCGTTTAATCAACAAGGATAATCTGGTGTTTTTGAGTTGATGAGTAGTGGAGATATCACTGTCAAATCAATTGACAGTAAGGAGAATACTTACTTCCTGGTGTACAATTCTCTGTTATCCAATGGGAATGGACGCTCACATTGCCTTTAAGGGCAGCCGACACAAATGAATGCCGTGCTTCCATGAGCGTAAAATCCCGCCGCAGATGGGAATACATTGCAATCAGTTGAAAGCTATTTGCGTCCTTTTATGAAGCTGAAGCAGAGGAGCGTCCCAACTGCACGCCTCGGGACCCTGACCAAGCGTCGCTCCTGGACGTTTATGGAGTGAGAGTGTGTTGTCTGAGCCCCTACTCTCCCCATACCTGACGGCAACAAAAGTCCTACATTATTCAATTAAAATAAAGAAGTAAAAACAATAACTGTGGCTTGATATTGAGTAAGAAAAAGGTTGATAAACGCTGTGAGAATGGATCTGCGGAGAGCATTTCGCCGCGATCCCAACTCGTCTATTACCAACGTTCAGGGAGCTCTATGCAAGTCAATGGGACGCCCTGCCCGTTGAAAACTGACTTCCAAGGGGTACCCTGTACGTAATAGAGTGACGGGGAGGGGCCCTGACCGTCCGTCAACATGTTGACGGGTTGGGAGTGAGAACGTGTTGGATTATGCCATCGAGTTTCGCACAGCGGCAGCGGACAGCGGATGGAATGTTCCGGCTCTTCGTGGCGCCTTCATGACGGGACTTTCAGAACCAATAAAGGATCAGCTGGCTCCACTGGAGGTACCCCGGGATCTGGAATCCCTCATCGCTGTGGCCATCCGGATCGATAACCGTCTTCGAGAAAGAGAGAGAGAGCGTTGACGCACCCGAGACGTTATTCCCAGCTTCCAGAATTCTCCTCGGAGGGTCGCGCCGCCAGCTGGGGATTTCCAGCCCGTGTTATCGGACCATCGGAGGATTGCACTTCCGATTTGACTCCGGTGAACCCATGCAGCTGGGAAGAACCAGGCTTTCTCTGGAGGAGAGGCAGCGCCGTCTACGGGAGGGTTGTTGTTTCTACTGCGGCCAGCTGGATCACCAACTCGCTTCATGCCCGGGAAAAGATCGAGCTTACCAGTCAAAAGGAGGGCGCTGGTGAGCAAGTTTCCCGCAGACTTCCCTCCTCGACCTGTCACTCAGGTAAACATTTTTATTAACAATAGGCCATTGACCAGGGTGTGTTGATAGACTCAGGGGCTGACGAAGCCTTATGGATTGGGGCATAGTCAAACAGCTAGAAATAAAGACTGTTCCGCTATCTCATCCTAGTAATGTCAGTGCCTGAGACGGCCGTCTGTTGTTCACAGTTGCACACTGCACTGAGCAGATCACTGTGAATAAGGACCATACAGAGAGTATGCAATTTCATATTTTTGGCTTGGCTCAGCACCCGATTATTTTGGGGTTTCCATGGCTGAAAACACACAATCCTCACATTGACTGGCGTTCAGGGAAAATTAAGGAATGGGGAGAGGATTGTATTGACAGGTGTAAACTTTCACAACCTGTTAATGCACCAACAGACTCTAGTAGGATCATTATAGATCACCCTGACTATCCTGATTTACAGAAGGTGCCTCCCTGTTACCATGATTTAAAAGAAGCTTTTAACAAGTCAAAAGCTTTGTCGCTACCTCCTCACCAAGATTTTGACTGTCCCATTGATCTCCTACCGATTTCGAGACCTGAGAGAGCAGCAATGGATGACTACATCTCCTCTTCACTCAAGTCAGGGATTATCCTTCCTTCATCTTCTCCAGCCGGAGCGGGGTTTTTCTTCGTGGGAAAGAAAGACGGGTCTCTGAGACCTTGCATAGACTACAGTCCACTAAATGACATTACGGTGGAAAACCGCTATCCTCTGCCACTCATGTCATCTGCTTTTGAACTGCTTCAAACTGCCAAGATATTCACCAAGTTAGATTTAAGAAATGCTTATCACTTGGTTAGAATAAGAGAGGGGGATGAGTGGAAGATAGGATTCAATACTCAGAGTGGTCACTATGAGTACCTAGTAATGCCTTTTGGACTATGCAATTCACCAGCTGTGTTTCAAGCTTTTGTGAATGAGGTTTTGCGGGAATTTTTGAATATTTCAGTGTTCGTGTATCTTGATGATATTTTGATTTTCTCCCCAGACGCTAAATCTCATGTTAACCATGTACGCCAGGTTTTGCAGAAACTGCTTGATAGCTATATGTCAAGGCAGAGAAATGTGAGTTCCACACAGAAGAGGTGTCTTTCTTAGGATACATAATCTCATCATATCCAGATGGATCCTGCTAAAATCAGTGCAGTTTCCCAGTGGCCCACACCAGACTCCAGGAAGAAGGTCCAACAGTTTCTGGGGTTTGCTAACTTCTATAGGAAGTTTATTAGGAATTTCAGTTCTGTTGCTGCCCCTCTGCATGTTCTGACTTCTCCTAAGGTTCCCTTCAAGTGGACTCCCCAGGCGGACTTCGCTTTCCAGCACCTCAGAGAGAGATTCACATCAGCTCCTATACTAACCATTCCAGATCCCCAGCGCCAGTTTGTGGTTGAGGTTGATGCTTCCAATGAGGGAATTGGAGGAGTATTGTCTCAGTGTTCTGTAGAAGACAACAAAATGCATCCATGTGCTTACCTGTCGCGGAAGTAGACAACGGCAGAGAAGAATTATGATGTGGGAAACAAGGAACTGTTAGCTGTTAAAGCTGAGCAGCAGAGCAGCCGTTTTTAGTCTGGACAAATCACAAAAATCTGGAGTATATAAGAAAGGCTAAACGTCTCAACTCCAGATGGACACTATTTTTTAGTAGGTTCAACTTCACACTCTCTTTTCGTCCCGGGTCTCAGAATCAAAAACCTGATGCTTTGTCTCGTCTTTACGATCCAGAACCACTTGCTGTAGAGCCCAAGACCATCCTTCCACTTAACCGTGTGATCGGAGCCTTTTCCTGGCAGGTGGAGTCGGACGTTAAAAAGGAGAATGCCATGAATCCAGCACCTAGCGAGTGTCCCAACAATCTGCTGTTTGTTCCTGAGTCTCTTCACTCCAAGGTTATCCACTGGGCTCACTCGTCTGTGCTTTCGTGCCATCCGGGAGTAACAAGGACAATGTTCAGGATTAAACAACGTTTCTGGTGGCCAGCCATGAGGAAGGATGTGGCGGAGTATGTAGCGGCTTGTCTGGTGTGTGCGTGTAATAAGACCTCGTCTCAGGTCAAGATGGACTTGCTCCAGCCGCTGCCGATTCCCCAACGTCCTTGGTCACACATTTCAATGGATTTTGTGACAGGACTTCCTTCATCCAGAGGCAAGACTACGGTCCTGACAGTGGTGGATCGATTCTCAAAGATGGCTCACTTACCATTGACCAAGCTTCCCTCTGCCAAAGTCACCGCAGAGGTCATGATGAATCAGGTATTCAGGATCCATGGATTCCCTGATGACATTGTTTCCGACAGGGGTCCACAATTCACTTCCGTTTTCTGGAAGGAGTTTTGTCGACTCATAGGCGCCACCGTCAGCTTGTCATCAGGATATCACCCTCAGTCAAATGGACAGTCGGAGCGTCCGAACCAGGAACTAGAGACTACGCTACATTGTCTCGTCTCCCGTAACCAGACCACCTGGAGTGACCACCAGGGTCGAGTTTGCCCACAATACTCTTCCTACGCCAGTCACAGGTCTCTCTCCATTCCATTGTGTCAATGGTTTCCAGCCTCCGCTTTTCCCAAACAACTGTTGTGCACCGACAGAAATGTTAAGAGAGTTTCATTTTCATGTTGTTTTATGTTTGTTTTGTCACTCATCATTGACAAAACGTCATTCCAGGCTTCCTGATTATCCACCCCTTGTGTGTCTCCTGTGCTCATCAGCACCAGCCCCGCCCCTGATTGTTTTCACCTGTGTCTTGTTGTCGTGTGTTTAAATTCCCCAGTCTCCCAGTGTTCATTGTCAGTTTGTCTTGTCTCATGCCAAAGTCAGGTCTATGCTCTCTTTTTTATCAAGAAAGTTTTGTTCCTCACAACGTGAGCGATTTTCTTTTGTTCTCATTTTGTCATCTCATCCTGAGATTAGATAGTGATAATTTTTTGTTCATCTTTTGGAAAAATAAAGTATCTTACAAATACTTTACCTCTGTCTCCCGGGTCGTGCAATTGGGTCCTATATCCTGAGTGTCTGAGTTCATAACATTTTTTCCTCAGAATAAAGTACATTTCAAATTCTAATTCAAAACACTGATTATCGATATCAATTCCGTTGACTAATTTAATTAATCTGTATTGAATTTAATTGATTAGACTGTGATGAGAATGTGTCTGCCATGTGATTAATTGGTGACCTGACCAGAGTGTAACCCGCCTCCCGCCCTATGTCAGCTGCGATTGGTTCTAAATCTAACACAGCACACAATGATGAGCGAGTAAAACTAATGGATTGATGTATGTGTTTACAGATAAACAACTTAAACGACCTCCAGAGGGCACTACAGAACCGTCTGAAAAAGGTAAATGTAATTATATTACTATACACTCAATCTAAATATGCTGCAGTACAAAAGGGCCATTCAAATAATATTCTACACTTAAATCAGGTTACAAATTGTAAAACAATAAAATGGCTATATGCTCTTTGCTGTTTTTGGTGCTTCAGTACACCAGGGACTGATCCGATATCCCCCTTAATGCTGTGAAAGCTGAAAACCTTTTAATGGCTAAATAATTGTAATAGTAATAACACCAATCAAGGTTGTGGTTACAATTAGAAAAATCCAAGGAAACTGTTTTACATTTTGTTTAGGAATATAATTAGATTAGGAAAGTAGTACAAATATATAATAGAAGATATGTTATCAATTTAACTAAGAAGCTTTTTTACTAGGTTCCAAAAAAACTAAATATAAGAAAGAAACTTTTATCTATGTATTTTACAGGCAAAACTTGATGATATCACTGTCATAGACAAATTACAAGGTAAATACAGACTAAAAAACCTTCTGCACTTATATTCTTATATTCTTCCACATTTATTTGCAGAACAGAGCAGAGTGGCAGCTTTCTGCCTGTCTGCTGTGTCTTGGAAGAAGGTCCTCCATATGAATAGCCTGTGGGAAAATGTCCTCCCATCATGGCAGAAATAGTTGTCAGGCAGGCAGCCAGACTGAGAGATAACACGGGAGGATGAAAACAGATGGAATGAACACGCCCCTTTCACTGGGGTAAAAGGTAGAAAAAAATCGGTTACAACCCCACAGTTCATTCAAGGTACATGAACAAAAGCAAACCCAAAGTAAGCGATAATTCAATGAGTAACAGTGACAACAGACCGCATCTATAACCGTTATCTTTTGATATTTATCGCCACTTGCGTTTAAACAGCAGATGAAATCCCCCATCTTCACCCGCCCACACACATCACACCCCTATTGTGCTATAGGATCTGAACACCTGTTTCATTGTGGAGCTTAAAAAAAAGAATGGCTGTTCAGATGTCTCTCTGAGAGACTGTTAGTGTTCCTGTTACTTTGCAGTCGTTTGCACCAGTAGATATGCTGCCAGCAGCCACTTTTGTTTTCTAAATGTCAGTTTACCAATGGGTATATACTAACAAGTTACATAACAATTTAGTTTTATTGTTTTCGTGAAATATTTTTTCATTATTAGGTATATTTCTCAATACTTGGACAATTGTTAGTGAAATATTGAAGAAGACTACATGTTTGTCCTACAATGTTACCTTTTTTTTGAAGGGACACAAATGACAAGAAATACAGCTTTATTATCATTTGAGCATGTTTGAATTCATATATTTTGCCATTGGAACAGTTGAAACATATTGATAATATAATGTTGTTTCCCAAGTGTGAGGGAATAATTCTGTCTTCACTCCAAGAATTTAACCCTTTCCTGTGTGTTGACATTTACGATCAGCCCTGTTCCTTATCTCCCGTAAGGAACGTGATAATGTAGCCACATGTTGATACAATAAGTTTTATGACTTGATCTGGTGGAAGTAGGGATGTCACAAACGAGCTTAGAACCAAAGTGCAACACACGGGAAACCAGGGATAGTCGGTAACCAGCTTTATTGTAGGCAATAGACTGGTAGTAGGCAAAGGGCTGGTCGGGGACAGGCGAGGGGTCCAGGAGAAGGCAAGGCGGGAGTCGCAGGTACAGAACCGGTCAGGGAGCAGGCAAGGCAGAATAATCCGAGTACAGGCAGGGTCGGGAAACAGACGAGGCAGGATGGTCTGGGACAGGCAGGGTCGAAACCGGGAGAGCAATCTGGAGGTAAATACGGGAAAGACTGGCATAGTGCAAAGTACGATCTGGCACTGAGGTGAAAGTGAAGTGAGCCTAAATACTAAATGGAACTGATGGGTGTAACAGAGTGAGAGAGAGACAGGGTGTGGCTACCAGGTGACTCAGGAATGTAAATGCAGAAAATAGGTGAGAAAGAAAGCAGAACTGTGACAAGGGAGTTATAAAACTCTGAGAACGCTGGCTTCAAAGCACAGCAGGGGACAGAGACAGTCTCCAGGTACCAAGGCCCATCCCCAATATGTTGATTATGACTCTCTGTAAACTAGTTAAATGGTCTACCAAGACACAGGCTGATCAGAATTGACATGGCAACCCACCCGTGCAGTCAGAACCTTTGGCTGCTGTGACGTGTGAATTTCTCCGGCCGATACTTGTATTAAATATCAGTGTTTGACATCAGAACTCGTGCTCATCCTGTGTCTCCTTCATGAGTCGGTGACTCACACTGCATTGCTACACAGAAGTTTCCTCCACAAATTGGCGTTGTCGGCAGGGTACCAACAAATCTTCAGAACTGGTAAGTGTAATTTCAAATCCACATTTGGACATTGCCTTACCAGAATCTGTGATTGACGGTATCATAAAATTATCTGTGAAGCTGAGCGGCTGTATTTCGTTTTTGGTTAATGAACATTTGGGGATAAAAAAACCCAGGGGATCAGTGTCTGGGGACTTGGTCCTGGCTGATTTCCTCTGTGTATGCTGCTCGGGACGAATGTGCCATACAAGCATGCACAGCTCATATTTAGAGAAACCTTAAAGAAAGGCATCAGTAAAGTGGAACTTCTGTATGAAAGCAGTGTAAAGATTTGTATTGAACGAATCGCCGAATTCTGGGGGTTTCAGCGGCTAACACAGCAGTTAAAAATAAGCAGCCCGAGATTATTTCCCCCCATCGCCTCTGTGAACACGGCTCCAGCAGCAGCAGCGGGGGGTGTGTGTAAATATCCCCCCCGTGTCTGGGTGGCTGGAGCCGTGCAGCTGAGAGGGAGAAAGTCACAGTTTTTGTCTATATCTTTAACTCACACCACCGCCGTCTCTATTAAAAACGAGATGGTTTAAAAGCACTCGTTGTTTGTGACCGTCTTGTACATTCCATACAAGGCCGGGGCAGCGCGAGGTGCGTGCATCACCCGATGCGACACAGTTCCCATATTAGCTGGACGAACCGGTGCCGGTCCGGGGTGCATACATACAATTATAGGCTAATTCAGGGGTTCCCAACCCCCGGTCCGCGGACCGGTACCGGGCCGCGGAGGTGTTACTGCCGCGCCGCGAAATAGCTGTGAGTTTATTGTAATATTTGCAGAATTATAAATATATAAAAATATTTTATCAAAAAAAAAATTCTATTTTTTAATTTATTTTCGCACCTATACCAGTCATATTATTTCATCCAAAACATACAAAATAAATCAAAATTGGTTAGCATAAGGTCTCAGCCTCTCGTGCGCAGTGAAAGTTACCTGTGCGCCAATAGGAAGTGGAGCACACAGGAGACAACCGTTTAATCTCAGACTGTTGTATTTATGTGGGGAAATGACAGTGCATACATTATTTGAGATATATTTCGAACTCGGACTTCATTTTAAGGACATTGCGGCCAGGGGTGTAGAGCTATTTTTTTATTTGTAAAACCTCCTTCACTTCAGGCTTCAGGAGGCAGACTCTGAGAAGTGCAGCACCAGCGCGTACACACCGCCTTCACTGTGTTCCCCACTGCAGGCTGCTACGTTTCAACCACACACACCTCTACACACACACACACACACACATCGAACGGCCCGATTATTCCCCCTATTACTCGTTGTATGAAGGAAATGTCGGGTCACAAAGACGCATGATGTGTGTGTGTATGTGCTCTGCTCAGCTCCGCTGTGTGTGTGTATGTTCGGTGTGTTTGTGTGTGTCCAACAACGGCATTTGTTTTCAAATTACCATGAACAGGTTACTTGTCCCAAGGAGTAGAACGAAGCGGTATAAAAACAGTTTTATCCCAGCAGCTATTGCACAAATTAACAAATCATAGGAGCGTCACACAGATTATTTATTTATTTGTTTATTTAATTTTGAATGTCCATGTTTGTACTAGTGGTTTCCTTCTTAAAATGTTTCTTAAATATTTTGAGATTTGCTTGAGCAGGGTATACTTGTACTTTTACTAGTCCTTTTATTAGAGATGTGTCTGTTGTTTGTGTTTGTTTTTAGTGTCAGGATGGAACCCTTGTCTTTTTCTCTGTAAACAGAATCTACCTACGGGTACAAATAAATAACCTGAACAGTAATGTACACACATCTGGCCAACTCCATAGGTATGTGGGTGTTCCCAAAAGAAGTTAGTTTAATCTTAATCTCGATGTAGTGCTCAATGCTGTCGGAGTGCACCGGAACGAACGCCCCGGTATGACGTTATTATGGCTGGCAAACAAGCCCAGGGGTCTCACTGACATTTCAGTTATATCAATATGTGTACAGTGGTCCTAATTTGTTTTAATTGTATCCTGGTTTTAAACTTTGTTAATATGTTTTGGATGCATATTGTTCTATTATTTGTTCAGGCTGTTACATACAATTAGCCACTGTTGCCACCTATATTAGGCTATATTATATTATATACTATATTAATTTTTTGTTTTCATTGTATCCTGGTTTTAAACTTTGTTAATATGTTTCGGATGCATATTGGTATTTCTTCAGGCTGTTAAATACAATTAGCCTCTGTTGCCACCTGCTGGTGAGTAAATATTACAATCAGTTAAAATTGACAACCGGTCCGTGAATTTCTTTTAATGTATCTGCCGGTCCTTGGCACAATAAAGGTTGGGAACCCCTGGGCTAATTGATCACAGGTGGGCAGTGGCAAGCAAGTGTAGAACAAGGCTGTGTTTCATCGTTGTGATGAACTCGATGGCGGGTGTATAGGCTGGTCGTGTAGGACTACAGTTAACTGTGCTGTTGTTGGAGAGAAAGGGTAGCGGAAGAACGTCTGTGTTCTCCATGGTCGGGGGTTCATAGCGCCACTGATGGAGTAGTGGTGTCGCAAGAGGATAAGTTAGTTATCGCTTTTGGACGGTCTTCAGGCACGATCTTAGCACTTGTATACAAGGGTGGACGCGTGAGTCAAGGCGCCCCATCTATAATTCTCTACCCCCTCTGAAACCTCTTAATTCGGACTAAATTGAGCTGAATGAACTTTGCTGTCGCACTGGTGTTTATTGCGAGTTCATGTTTGTTTGTCTAAATTGTTTGTATGAGGGGTCTATATTGGTTTGTCTACCCGCCGTCTTGTGTATGTTTTGTAACAACTAATAATGAATCAGTCCATAGCCAGGGTAAAATGAACTAAACTTTAGTTAACTCACCAAAAGTAAATGACTAGAGAAAAAATAAAATAAAGTAAAGATGTAAAGCAAAATTATATATTATAGTATAAATGTGCTGCAAATGTGCTGCAAAATGAAAATAAATAGCAAAAGAGTGTTTTTATGTCCTGCCTCTGAGTGTGCAGAGGAAAATGTAAACAAGAAGCACACTGTTCATGGTGTGCGCTGTAGGTGTAAGAAGAAAATTAGATGATATTGCTTTAAGAATAAAAAAATCTGTCTGCTCAATTAGGTCAATGTTGTACTATTTGTTTAATTTATTCTTAAATCTATGTATTGTATGATAATAATGAATAAAAACGTAATGTATTGAACACATTCTGCAAAATGGAAACTTTGTTGATTATCTATTCCAACTGGCCACTGGATTCAGATAATTAATATAAATTGAAGTTCAATTACAGTTTTTTTTAAATATAGTTTAACATTATTTATTAAACTGTTTCAAATTATTTCTAGTATCAACCAATTGGTCTATAGACATTACTACAATTCTAATAGTTGTTAAACTACTGACAGGTTTTCTGACACCGTGCTTATATATTATTCTGAAATGGACCAATCTGCACAATGACTACTTTTACTTTCACTATATTTTGATGATAATACTATTCTACTTTTACTTGAGGAACATTTTGAATGCAGGATTGCTCCTACACTCTGGTACTTCTATTTTGACTCAAATCTGTGTGCTTCTACTTTTACTCAAGTACAGATCTACATGAATCACACACACGACCTATTTTGGATTCAAAACGGCGAATTTTGCAGAAAGGTGGGGCCTCCAACGGGACAAGACCAGGAGTTGGCAGGACCCTCGGCAGAAGAGTAGTCTGCGGGACCTCCAACGGGACAGGACACAGGGTTGGCAGGACCCTCGGCAGAAGAGTAGTCAGCGGGGCCTCCAACGGCACAGGACCAGGGGTTGGCAGGACCCTCGGCAGAAGAGTAGTCGGCGGGGCCTCCAACGGCACAGGACCAGGGGT
>CALSBZ010036453.1:0-20359 GCA_943591055.1 Gobionotothen gibberifrons | reverse complement strand
AGTCGGCGGGGCCTCCAACGGCACAGGACCAGGGGTTGGCAGGACCCCCGGCAGAAGAGTAGTCTGCGGGACCTCCAATGGCACAGGACCAGGGGTTGGCAGGACCCCCGGCAGAAAAGTAGTCTGCGGGACCTCCAATGGGACAGGATACGGAGCTGGCAGGACCCCCAGCGGAACCTCCAACGGAACAGGACAAGGAGTTGGCAGGACCCCCGGCAGGAGTGTCGTCGGCGGGACCCCCAACGGAACAGGACAAGGGATTGGCAGGACTCCCGGCAGGAGTGTAGTCGGCGGGACCCCCAACGGGACAGGACAAAGGGTTGGCAGGACCCCCGGCAGAAGAGTTGTCGGCGGGCCCTCCAACGGAACAGGACAAGGGATTGGCAGGACCCCCGGCAGGAGTGTAGTCGGCGGGACCCCCAACGGAACAGGACAAGGGATTGGCAGGACCCCCGGCAGAAGAATAGTCGGCGGGGCCTCCAATGGAACTGGACATGGAGCTGGTAGGACCCCCGGCAGGAGAATAGTCGGCGGGGCCTCCAATGGAACTGGACATGGAGCTGGTAGGACCCCCGGCAGGAGAATAGTCGGCGGGACCTCCAATGGAACTGGACATGGAGCTGGTAGGACCCCTGACAGGAGAATAGTCGGCGGGGCCTCCAATGGAACTGGACATGGAGCTGGTGTCGGCCGGTACGCCGACAGAAGACGAGGTGCTGGAGACGGGACCATGACTGGAACAGGTGCCGGCACCATGGCTGTATGGACCGGTACTTGAGCCAGAACCATGGCTGGAACTGGGGCCGGCACCATGGCGGTATGGGCCGGTTCTGGAGCCGGAACCATGGCTGTGGATACCAGAACTGAAACCTGGATCATGGCTGCTGGGGATGGTTCTGGTGACGGACCCATGGCTGTGTGGGCTGGTTCTGGAGACGGAACCATGGCTGAGGGGACCGGAACTGAAGCCTGGATCATGTCTGTAAGGTACGGTTCTGAAGCCGGAAACATGGCGGTATTGTCCAGTTCTGGAGCCGGAAACATGGCTGTAATGTCAGGTTCTGGGTCCGGAAACATGGCTGAAAGGTCCGGTTCAGGAGTCGGAACCATGGCAGTATTGTCCAGTTCTGGAGCCGGAAACATGGCTGCTGGGGCCAGAACTAGGTCTGTAACCGTGTCTGATGGGGGCTTAATTGGTTCCAGAACCATGGCTGCTGGGGGCTGAACTGGTTCTGGAACCACGACCCTTTGGGCTCGTGCTGCTAGCCTGGCCTTGCGACTCCTTCTCTTAGGAGTCGTTTGGAGGCTTCGTGGACCTCCAAAAGCCTGACGAGCACCAGCGAATGGCTCCGGGCCTATAGCAAAAACTGGGTGAAAATCGTGGGCTGACGCCAGATGGACCACACCGATGCGTGAGGTATCAAAAAGGGTATTGGGATTTTTGGGTCTAGCAGGATCGGGAAAACAAACAGTGAGGAAATCCACAAGCCAGACAGGTAAAAATGTAGGCAAATCTGGATTCTTCAAAGTTAGGTGGATTCCATCTTCCAGAGCATAATATCGCTGCTGAACCCTGACCACTCACATCCATCGTTGAGCGCATTGAGACAAAGAAAAAGTATACTCCAAAAGTTCCTGCTCAAACTGATCTGCTGGGCCCATTTTTCTGGTTGGATCGTTCTGTTACGGTTTGTGAAGGAAGCAGGACCCAAATGCAGATTTAACTGACAAAAATACCTTTATTTCAAGGTCTAGCATGACATGAGACAAGACAGAACACTCACCGCAGAACTAGTCACAACACAAGACGATCCAACACTGAACACAGGGAGACAGGGGTATTTAAACACAGGGTAACAAAACACAGGTGGAAACAATCAGGGGCGGGGCTGACGCTGATGAGAGCAGGAGACACACAAGAAGTGACAGGTGAAAACAATCAGGAAATTAGACACACCAGGGAAACTAACGACAGAGAGGATACACAGGGAAATAGACCAGACAATATACAGGGAGAAACAACAAAAACCCAAACCAAGACATAGAAATGTGACAAAAATACAATAATCCTAACACCCAGAGAGAAAGGCACTCCTCAAACTGAACATTACAGCCGTTGATACTATCTCACGTGGGTCTGCCCCCCCCCCCCCACCGAGCCATGAACTGAAAGCTTGACATCTGCTTTGAACACTTTGAAGCCTCCCTGTCACACCAGCACCAACCCTTGGGTGAGTCAGATGAGACTAACGGCTTCACTTAGGGCATTTGGTTCAGAGACATGACTGAGTGTTTTTTTTTTTTTTTTTAAGGCTATTCATGCTGCTATGCAGAGGATGCCTGTAAGTTGGCAGGCTGTTAAAAGCCCCTACTACTTTTAGTATAGGCCTAATGTCAGGTGCCTCTTTATGTCTAATTCTGCATGTATTCACATTATATGGACGATGTTTCCACCTGGTAAAACTAGAGGCTGCACGGTACTCGGGCTACAATACGACCATTCTGTTCTGCTCTAACGATTCAATTTAGCTTTTATTGTTTCCAATGATAACGTCACCTTAAGTGGAGGAATGCAAACCTGTTTTCAATTGTAAGGTTTTGATTTTGTTTGACATTTCTCAGTAATGACACCCTCAGACACCCACTATCATTCATGCTATGCCTTCAGTGGTTACTCAGATGTTAAGGGGGTTGAAGTTTTTCCTCCTGCATCGGCTATGCTTTGTTTTTTCGACAAAGGTATACATTTCCTGCATAATATATGTTTCTCACAATTGTTTTTTTGTAAGCTGCACACGGGTGATACTGAGTCTTCTCGATTGATAGATTGTAAACTATACCATGCTTAAATAGACTCCTAAGTTATTGTTACATATGTGACATATGTGGGATGTGGAAGAGAAGAAAGAGATGAGAAAGTGAGAGAAGAAAGAGATGTGAATGTGAGAGAAGAAAGAGATGAGTAAGTGAGAGAAGAAAGAGATGAGAAATTGAGAGAAGAAAGAGATGAGTAAGTGAGAGAAGAAAGAGATGAGAAAGTGAGAGAAGAAAGAGATGGGGAAGTGAGAAAAGAGATAGATGAGGAATAGACTCCTGAGTTATTATTTCATATGTGACATATGTAAAAAAAGGGAGGGGAGAGTCAATAATATTGAGTAATTGATTTCATATTGGAACATTTATTTCTCAAACCTATGTTTTATGGAAGAATAAAAGTATTTCTGATAAACTAATCTTTTATCAAACGGTAAATGGCAGAGGTGGGACCAAGTCATTGTTTTGCAAGTCCGAGTCAAGTCTCAAGTCTTTGCGCTCAAGTCCGAGTCAAGTCTCAAGTCTTTGCGCTCAAGTCCAAGTCAAGTCTCAAGTCAGGATGGGAAAGTTCAAGTCAAGTCCAAGTCCTAAACTTTGACAAAACGAGTCATAAACAAGTCATTATGTGCTTTTCACCAAATGTAATGACATCGATCAACAGAATAATACTTAATAATCCAACTGCTCTTTATTAGTCCCATTAATAATTTAATAATCCATTTTCTCTCTGCTGGTAAAGTAACGTGTTTTTTTCTAATTTAAGAGGGATCAGTAGGGTAAGGCTACCGTGACGGTTTGATTCAGAAGGAGTTTAATGTACAAGATCCCTGATGTTAAGGTGACCAGAATGTTTATTTCCACTGTGTACAACATGTTATAAGGGACCCACAATCTATCTTTATGCAAGGGATAATTGGCTATTGGAGCTACAACGAGCCGTTAAAGGCAGAGAGTGAAATTCAGTGAATACACGTAGTTTACAGAGATGCTGTATGAGAAACCAATGTGAGTATGGAAAATTGCACAATATAAATCTATTCTAGTAGACCTCAACAATGGAATTATGATCAGTGGAAATGGCCATGACATGGGACCTTTAAGTATATTTTGAAGCTAATACTTTTGTACTTTTACCTGTAACATTTTTAATGCAGGACTTTTTATTGTAACCGAGTATTCCTACACTCTGGTACTTTTACTCAAGTACAAGATCTGAACTTCTCCCACCTTGGACAATAAATCCTGTTAAATACTGCTCTGAATGTTATTTTCATTTTTACAAATCCTGCACTTCTTTTTTCTGTTTTCGCTAATTTCTTGACTTATTCCGCTTGCATTTAAATCCGTCTCCCCGTTGCTCTGTGCAGCTGGCCTGTACCACTACACCTGCTGTGCCCCCCACCCTTCTTTCACATAATGGTATGATCCTAGTGTGTCCTTGCATATGATTGGCCCAGCTAAATAAAGTCCCGCCCCTGCCTGCAATGATTCTCAGCAAGAGTAGAAGCAGCTGGAGATACTGCTCTCCCCGACGGGAGTCTGCTCTTCTAGCGGCATCTCGCGATCGGCGTGTTGGAGACCTCTGAATTAAATTATCAAGTCACCTCAAGTCAGAAGGCTCAAGTCCAAGTCAAGTCCCGAGTAATTGGTGTTCAAGTCCAAGTCGAGTCGCAAGTGTTTTGTGATTGTGTCAAGTCGAGTCTCAAGTCATCAAATTGATGACTCGATTCTGACTCGAGTCCAAGTCATGTGACTCGAGTCCACACCTCTGGTGAATAAATATAACATTTAGAATCATTGAGAAGGGGTTATATCCACAGGGACTAGCTCACCTTTAACTTAAAATAACATTTCTCTGCTTTGGACTGATGAGTATATGATTCTTGCATTTTAAATGACTAACACAAACCTTCAATCTATGCATGTGCATGTGTCAGGAAGGCTCCCAAATAATTCTGAGGGGCCTATCCTATTTTTGTAATTAAATGATAATGTGCTAATCCATTACCTTGGTTGCAGTCGAATAGTCTATTTTGCTTAGGAACCTTCCTAACGGAGTGAAATGACCCGGAAGTACCTCAGTAGCAGCCATGATAAGTGCCGTTCGAATTCGTCTAAATGAAAGGAAAGGAGGTTTCAAACTTCCTTTATAACCTCCTTTAGCTTAGGAACCACTGGACCTCCCTAACCCAAAGGAGAGGAGAAAATGCTGCCCCACAATGCCTTGCAGCCGCAGCATTTGCCGTCACACAACAGTCGGCCGTTCACGGGAACAAACGATTATGACGGAGAAATTATATCATGAAAGTTACGGTGCTTATTAAGCTTTTTAAAAGGTATGTGGTAAGTTGCCAAAGTGCTTTGTTTTTAACGTTCATCTGTATTATAATCAAAAAGAGAAATATTATCAAATAAAGTCAACATTTCACTGAGCTGTATGGGTTTTGTTCAACTTTTAAAAGATGTTTGAATGGTGATATACACAGTGATAGATGTTAAGGACTAACGTTTATAATAAATACATTTGTATTTATTTTAAGATCTTTTCATATAATCATACGTATTGGGATCATTTGTATTAATGTGGACCGGAGGGAGAGGGTGACGAGCATAAGTTTCACTTTCCTTTTTTATTTCAATTCCAACTTTGGTCATGAAGAATATGTTTCTCTGTTGTCCACGTTCATAAAGCATAAAATAACAGCATCCGAGCATGGTGCAGAGTCTCTAGATGAGTTTACAGTAGTCCCTCGTTCTTATTAAACATCCATGTTGTAGTCCGCTGTATAGACAACTGTGGTTTCCATGGTTTCCCCACAGCAGCAGACGCACAAAAGGACGTCCGCTGGCGCATCATAAACACGTCGGATAGTGAAAGTGCAGTCGGATTCTCTAAAGTACTGCAGTCTCTTCTCCTAAGTCCTTTTGAATTCTCCTATGCACTATCCCTTAACCCCGTGACGTTTCACTCAGAGGTCAAGGAATAGACGATAGGGTTAGAACTTAGGAGCTGATTTTAAAACTATTCGACTGCAACCCTAGAGTTGTCTTCACTCAGGAAAACATCCCTATCAAGTGTTAACCCAATAACTAGGACAGCTCTCAAGGCCAAGGGTCAGAGAGAGAGGGTTGCACTCTCCAGCTGCAGAGGACACCCCCAGCCATGTGCAAGGAGGCACGAGGTCGTTCGAGATGAGAGGATTCTAATCTTCAACTTTCTGAGGAGATGGGATGCTTCACTTCACCATTCTGTTGAGAGGGGGTTCTTCCCTTCATCTTTCTGCTCGGTGGGCTCAAGCGAACAACCCTGCAGGACGAGCGACCGTTTCAGAGGCTTCTATAATACAAGGTTCTATGTTTCTTGGAGGAGCAGATGTCTTCCTAACCTCTCCCATCATGGGGGGGGGGGACACCTGGATGCGCCACTTGGAATATGCGGTTCCACTGCTCTCAAGCAGATAGCAGAAGGAACGCAGGCAGATAAGCTTCCATTTCACTGGCGGATCATACAGTGCTCACTGAATGAGCCACAAAAGCAGAGCAATTGGGGGGTTGAAATATGGCGCTCTGATGAAGAACAGTTTTGAGCCAATCAGCACCTCAGTGCTAATCTACAGTATCAGGATGCCTTTACACACCAGACACTCTGTGTCATAAAGAGAGGAGGAGAACGTGTCAGGAGGACATGTTCTTCCAGCTCTCGCACAAAGATAACATTTGCATAGAATGACCAGATGTTTACAGATGTACACTTAATGATTGTTTTTTATATTTCCGATGACCAGACATGTGTTAAATAGTGGTGATAAATATATTTGGTCAGATCAGATTACACTTTCACACTAAACAAAATAAATTAATTGATATTTTCAGATTATAAGGTATTGGATACTAAGATATTTCTAATATTATAACAGATAATGTTAATATCCTTAATTGTCCAGCAATCAGTCTTAACAACACGTATTACCCATGCACAGACAGACCTAAAATTATGTTTCAAGTTTTAAGAATGTGTAATCCTTCCTTTTCAAGTTTTTACAATAGTCTTTGAATATTTGCCTAACTTTTCCTTTTCAGGTTTTGAACAATGTACTTGACTAAAATGAATGTATTGATTTCATTAAGACTGAGTGCCTTACTCTTGACAAAAGCGTAATGAAGTACACGTAAAGTAATCCTAAAATTGAGGACACTGTAATTTTGCAGATTACAAATTGATCGAATCACCACTGTGAATTTTTATACCTTAACTACCTCACCTGGATCTCTTATGATTCTACGTTGTACATGTTTTTGACTAGTGATTGCCTTAAAGTAAATCTTTAAACTGCAAGCTGGTTTTGATTTTATAGTTTGATAAGTGAGAATAACTAATGAGTACATGTTTTAAAGTAGATGTTTTTACTATTATGCATCTGTGTTTTATGTGTGTTCATTATTATGCTTTTGACAAAAGATGATCAAACACTGATGAGAGATGATTTTTCTATTGTGGTTGTCTGTATCAATCACTGTGGTTGAATGTTTCAACCTTATTCTACTTTGTGCTGTAATTGATGTACGGTGGGACCACACTCAAATCTGAATACGCCTATTGATTTAAATATTGACCAAATTATTATTAGACTAATGTTTTAAAGTTATCAATAAATGATAAAAAGGGAGGAACTGTGAGGGAATAATTCTGTCTTCACTCCAAGAATTTAACCCTTTCCTGTGTGTTGACATTTACGATCAGCCCTGTTCCTTATCTCCCGTAAGGAACGTGATAATGTAGCCACATGTTGATACAATACGTTTTATTACTTGATCTGGTGGAAGTAGGGAGTTATAAAACTCTGAGAACGCTGGCTTCAAAGCACAGCAGGGGACAGAGACAGTCTCCAGGTACCAAGGCCCATCCCCAATATGTTGATTATGACTCTCTGTAAACTAGTTAAATGGTCTACCAAGACACAGGCTGATCAGAATTGACATGGCAACCCACCCGTGCAGTCAGAACCTTTGGCTGCTGTGACTTGTGATGTGAATTTCTCCGGCCGATACTTGTGTTTGACATCAGAACTCCTGCTCATCCTGTGTCTCCTTCATGAGTCGGTGACTCCCACTGCATTGCTACACAGAAGTTTCCCCACACTAAGCAACAGTAGTAATGGCTTTTCGATGAATTACAGGGGAAAAAAAGAAGCAGAATAAGTATGAATTTGTTGCATTTATCATCAGCATTGTTATTAGCAGTCGTAGAGCGTGTTGATCCTCTCAATGTCCCAGTAGGACAATCCCTTCCTCTGGCCGATCTGGACGTTGGGGTTTGGGATGGGGGTGATGGAGTCCCTCCCCTGCTGGATGGAGAAGGCTGTTTTTCCATAGTGCATGATGGAGGTGTAGTCGTAGGGGGTGTTCAGGTTGTTGGTGTCGTGCCTTTTGAAGTTGTAGGCCATCTGCGGGTTGATGTTCTCCCAGTTGATCCTGACGTGTGAGTCGCGGTCGCTCCTGGTCTGTTCATGTTGGAAGCCCAGAGCGTGGTTGATCTCGTGCTGGATGATGCCGTGGTAGACGCAGCCCTGCCTGTTGAGAGAGAGCACCTGTTTGGCTCCCGCTTTGCCCAGAGAGGAGTAACATCCGCCCTTGTTCTCAATGCTGATGTAGTCATACTGGTTCCGACGGGGGACGAAGCGGAGGCAGGTCTTGCTGTGGAAGGCATTCATAGCGTTGGTGATCTTCTGTCTCTCCAAACTGGTGAATTCACTGCTCGTGGTGAAGGGGATCGTCACCAATCCGTTGGAGCCTTTCTTCCACAGGCAGTTCGTGAAAAAGCACTTCATGGCGTTTCTGGTTTTGGGAGCCAGCAGGTCTCCTTCCAGCAGGATCTCATCTGTGGCGTAGTTGGAGGTCAAAATCCTGGTGGTGATGTCGACAGTGTCCTCTTCGTCTACTTCTTCTTTTTCTTCTTCTCCTTCTTCTTCGATTCCTTCCTCCTGGAGAGGAAGTGCCTGAGAGAGGCCGAGCAGGAGCAGCAGCAGCAGGCTGGCAGAGGGAGTCATCTTCAGGGTCGGTCTGGAGGCTGTGGAGCTGCTGTGGAGAGACTCCTTGAAGCTTGATGTTTGACTCAGTTCAGTCCAGGGTCTTTATACTCTCCTCTACAGGTGTGTCTGCAGGAGGATTATGGGTTGGTGTCTACACTGCTAGGCCTGAACAAACCTCTGAAGGGAGGACTCCACAGACAAACCTGCTTTTTAAACATGTTTGTTATTTCTGGTCATTAGATGGATAGCCTCAGCTTTATGTTAGATTTATTTAAGGAGACACTTTTCATGCTCCTCAGACAATAAGACCTCACATTAGAACCTCTTTACCAAACTAACCTTAAGAAGGGTAATGTAAGTTTAAAACTTGCAAGTGAGATTTTTTTCCCAAACATTTGTATTGATTGTATTATTTCAAAATAGTTTGTTATACTAATAGACATACACTATTTGGACAGGAACAGATCATTTATGCCAAACAAATACAAACAGCATCTGATTATTTGGAGACTGATCTGTCACTGGGTCGACACTTTATATACAGTGAGTGTCATTACCAAGTGAAATAAAAAACACAGACATCTTTAACTACTCAAATCAAGATAATTCCCTTTTTACATTTGTGGCAGAAGTTGATGTCATGTGAGCAAAGGTTAATAATTATAGTAAAAGGAAGCTCATAAGCTCAAAACGTCAGGTCTTGGCTTATGTTTGCCATGTCTACAATCGTAGTTTAGCATGCAAGTATGCTAACTTTTTTTTAATGAGTAATACACATACAGTACAGCTGAGCGAGGCCAATGGGAATGTCATTAGTTTTCGAGCTCTTTGGGAAAATATCAAAGTATCCGACCAATCAAAATGTTGGCCTGATGAATGAGATTTAGGAAAAGTCTGATATCAACGCAAGTGATTAAAATGTATTGTTAGGGGTCATGAATGTGTGCACCACATTTTATGGCAATACATTCAACTAATTGTGAAGAAACCATAGATGTCAACCTCATGTCGACCTTAAAGTAAATGTCTAGGTATCACAAAAGTTGGTAGGAATACCTATCTTGGGCTCAGCAGAACTGTTGCAAATATTAAGGCAATTAATCCATGTTTAAAATAATTGTTCAGTCTGTCCGAAGCACATGATGAAACGTTATCACGTTTTTGACCCGTTCCTAGTTGTTATCAGTTTCGTTGTGTTGTTACAGAAGAGGCAGATTGGGAAGACTGCAGCTACTGCAGGTTGCTAAAATAAAAGTGAAACTTAACAATCACAGTTTTAAGCACCTCGTTAACGTTGTGAATTGAAACAAAATAACGTGTTTAAGGTTTTTGCAGCAAAAACGACTTGGTTAGGTTAAGGAAAGGATCCTGGTTTGGGTTACATTGGTACGTATTTTTTCCGTATCACGTGACTTAAGTAATATATATATAATATAATAAGTCAATGTATTCAGTTATGTCTTCACACATGGCACCGACAGCTGTCTCCTGGGTAAAATGTATGTCTTATTTGACCCGTCCATACATCCAACCATTAACCACCCATATACCCCCCCACCCCCACACACCCTTTGTCTGCATGGACTTGTTGCTCCTTTCACCACATTATCTTACCTCATTTCCTCCTTGGCTACGTCATTATTAGACCACTATAGATACACATCGTATTGTATTTGTATCGGTGGGCAAACATGTGAATAAATAACAAAGGCCTTCTGAACCTACTAGAAGGTGCAGCAGACCCTTTCTAACCCATATCCATGAGGCAGCTGACGTCAGCATACCTACAGGCAGGCTGCTTGCATAATTAACAACACCAGAAGTCCTATAAAAAAACGTAACTGCTGTCCTGGAAGTCGTTCAAGATACCTGAAATACTCTTTTAACCATCTGGATGAAAAGTTCAAGATATGTTTGTTGCAAGTAAAAAGATCACTGGGTTCTTTAATTTTGTTGAAATGGTTTTATGCTGAGCTCTGTGGCCCAAATAATATGGTTATAAATGGGTTGTAAAAAGATAATGGTTATACATGAGAGGCAGGACTCTGGGCTGACTAACAGTCAGTGATGTTCATCCTCAATTCATTTTTGTTCAGTTTTGATCAGAATAGTTTTTCAGTGCAAGATAAAGCTTGACATTAATTGCAGAATTGTAACTTTCACCTTACGATCCAATACTGATAAAAAAATACAGAAATACACAATTCCTGTGTGACTTTACAGTGAACTGAAATGATAAGATGAATACATGCACCATGTCGGCATTGCATTCATGTGCATGTGCAACCCAGTCTCACGGCATTTCGTGTTATAGTCACAACATTTAATCTATTGATTCGTGTTCACCAACACGATTTTCCCATTTTTTTCGTGTCACACAGAACGATTTTAAAAGCAATGTATTTCTATTGGTAGTGTGTTTCGTGCCTGCAACACGTCTTTTTGTCCGTTCGGGTCTTGGAAGACCAGAAGCTGTGGGGTTCATAAAAACATTTTATTACTCAATATCAAGCCACGATTATTGTTTTTATTTTAAACCGTATAATGTCTGACCTTTGTTGTCGTCTGTGAGGAAAAGAAATGGGGCTCAGAGCCTCAGGATACTGAAATCTGTATTTTTTTAAATCTTGTTTTCCTTCTAATTTGTTATTCTTTTCTAAATAACACACTGTTATTTACTCAACAATATGTTTTTTTGATTCCATAATCTCTGGGTTTTTTGGCGTCCGTCAGGAACTGAATTTCAAAAATAACCGGAAACAGACGTTGTTATATCTTGTCAAATCTGTTAAGTTAATGTTTTAAGTTCAGTCTTGTATCCTGTTTTATTTTGTAGTAACCTTTCCTTCTTGTTGCAGATTACCTCACTTCCTCCCTTTGTGTGTTTTCCCTCCACTGTGATTGTCGACTCCGCCCTAATTGTCTGCACCTGTTCCCCCTTACCCCCTGATACCACCGGGAGCGTCTGCGCAGCGTTACGTCTGCGCCGCGGGGTTTTTAGCGATCGCGGCCACTCTAGTCAATGTGTGCTATTCCACCAGACCCGCTACGCCGCGCTACGCCGCGACTCGAAGCGTCCCAGAAGCTCCTCGCCGCAAGGAATTTCTAAAATATAGGATGAATCCTATTTTTGACGCGCCGCAGCCGTAAGGTAATGTCGGGCAGGCAGGAAGTGGAACGTTCACACCATATATAGCATATACACACACACTTTTGCAGCCCCTATCCCTCCAGTCTTTCAAGTAGGAGGAGAAATGCCAGCGTTCTCCTCTGGTTTACAGGCACAGTGTAAATTATATATATAGAATAATTATGATGATGAATGCATTTTTTTACCACTAAAATACAGCAACATATCTTTGATTCATGTCGTTTATAACTGGGATATTACAATTATTATTAACTTTGTCTGTAGTCTACAACACAACAAAATAGGAAATAACAACAATAAACATGATTTAAACAGACACAAACATAAACCATTTAACTACGTAGCCTACTTGTAGAAGTACAAATGTGCAGGAAATATTCCAAAATCAACAACAACTGCGAGGCTGCACATATGACGCTCCGCTTACGCAATGTTTTGAAATGCGCCTGGTGGGTTACGACGCAGGAGGAGGTCGCAGCAGGGCGCAGCCACAACGTAACGCAGCGCAGACGCTCCCGGTGGGATCAGGGGGTTAGCCTGCCTATATATAGTTTCTGTCTCCCTTGTCTTGTTGCCAGTTCGTTTCGTCCCATGTGCCTGACTGCCAGCATGAAGTCCATGTTTTCTGCTAAGAGCTAAGAACCGAGGTTTTGGAATTTACTTTATCTTTTGACTTTTTGATACTTTTGATGTTAACCTTTTCCTCGTAAGAGTGTTTTTTGTTATCAAAACCTGTTACCTTAAAGGAGAGCAAACAGTGTCACTATTTTTTCAGTAAAGACTTTTAATTGTACTTTGTTTGTCGAGTCGTGCTTTTGGGTTCATACTGGTTTGCCTAGCCGTGACAGTACGAACTGGCCAGTAAAGTGGACCCAGCCGACTCAGAACAGCTGCAAGCTGCCCTTCGCTTTCAGGGGAGACGTTTGAACGAACAGGAGGAGAAGATGTCTGCCATTCAGCAGGGAGTTAAGGATCTTGTTGGTAACCAAAAGGGTTTCGAGTCCTCCGTAACCACACAAGTTAATCACCTGGCCGAGCATATCCAGCGTATGCTTACTCACCTCGGGACAGCACCCTCACCCCAGCCTCCAGTGGCCTCTGGAGTGTCCCCAGCTTCTCCTGCAGCCCAGGTCGCCTCTTCAATCCGTCTGGCCCCTCCAGAGAAGTTTTCCGGGGAATCTGATGGCTGTCATCCCTTCCTGGTGCAATGTGACCTACACTTTCAACACCAACCTGCGGCGTTCCCCACGGAGCGGTCTAAGGTTGCTTTCCTGGTCTCTCACCTTACTGGACGGGCGGCAGCATGGGCAACAGCCGAGTGGTCAAGGGACTCGCAAGTCTGTGGTTCTCTTCAGATGTTCACTGACTCTTTAAGAAGGATTTTTGACCACACTTCTCCTGGCAGAGAGGCAGCCCGAGTTCTATCCAAGCTTAAACAAGGTAATCACACTGTTGCAGACTATGCCATTGAATTCCGCACCATAGCCGCAGATAGCGGCTGGAACTCATTAGCTCTTTTTGATACTTTCCTCAATGGACTCTGACCCTGTTAAAGATCAGTTGGCTCCACTAGACCTACCCCCTGATCTAGACTCGGTAATTGCCATGGCTATCAGGATTGATAATCGTCTTACTGAGAGAAGAAAGGAGAAACTCTGAGCTGTTTCCGCCAACGTCTACCACAGAGGGCACTCCACCTCGCCTCCCTCATCAGAGAGATTCTTCCCTCATCAAGCCTCACCGTCATCACAGAGGACTGCATCCCCCAGCTCATCGGAGGAACCCATGCAGCTGGGACGTGCCAAGCTGTCAGCTGAGGAGCGGCGTCGGCGTCTTCTAGAGGGGCTGTGTTTCGACTGTGGACAACAAGGTCACATGCTACCAGCCTGTCCACTAAAAGAGCAGGCTTACCAGGACCTTGGGGAAGTTTTTAGCAAGGCTAAAGCCATGACTCTTCCTCCTCATAGACCTTATGATTGTGCCATTGATTTGATCCCAGGAGCGCCTATACCTAAAGGGAGACTTTACTCAATCTCTGGTCCTGAAAGAGATTCCATGAAAGAATATATAGACGCTTCGCTAAAGTCAGGGCTTATTCGTCCCTCATCATCCCCTGTTGGGGCGGGGTTTTTCTTTGTGGGGAAAAAGGACGGTTCCCTTAGGCCCTCTATTGACTATTCCCCGTTAAACAACATCACAGTCAAGAATACTTATCCTCTCCCACTCAGGGTTTCAGCTTTCGAGCAGCTTCAAGATGCCAAGATCTTCACCAAATTAGATCTTAGGAATGCATATCATCTGGTCAGAATCTGGCCATTATGAGTATTTAGTTATGCCTTTTGGTCTCACCAATGCTCCTGCAGTTTTTCAAGCCCTTGTCAATGACGTTTTAAGAGACAGCTTGAATCGGTTTGTTTTTGTCTACCTCGACGACATTCTGATATACTCACCCGACAAAGACTCCCACATCCATCATGTACGCCAGGTTCTCCATCTTCTTCTCAGGAATCAGTTATTTATCAAGGCTGAAAAATGTGATTTCCATGCCACTACTGTTTCATTCCTTGCTTTCATCATATCCCCGGGTCTTATTCAAATGGATCCTGCTAAGGTTAGTGCAGTAGCCCAGTGGAAGACTCCTGACAGCAGAAAGAAGGTCCAGCAGTTTTGGGGGTTTTCTAACTTCAATCGAAGATTTATTAGAAACTTCAGCGCTATTGCACTACCACTTCATGCTCTTACATCCCCTCAGGTTCCGTTTGTGTGGTCTACTCAGGCCAAGGAGGCTTTCACTCGGCTCAAAAGTATGTTCACCTCTGCCCCCCATTCTAACTGTTCCTGACCCAAGCCGTCAGTTCGTGGTGTAGGTGGATGCCTCCAATTTAGGTGTAGGTGCTATCCTGTCGCAGCGGTCGGAGAAGGACAACAAGATGCATCCCTGTGCTTTCCTCTCAAGAAAACTCTCGCCGGCTGAGCAGAACTACGATGTGGGAAACCGTGAGTTACTGGCTGTAAACATAGCTCTGGAGGAGTGGCGACATTGGTTAGAGGGGGCTCAGTTTCCATTCTTAGTATGGACGGATCATAAGAATCTGGAATACATAAGAAAACCTAAACGTTTGAACTCTCGTCAGGCTAGATGGACTTTATTTTTCAACCGCTTTAATTTTAGTTTGTCTTACAGGCCGGGGTCCCAGAACATGAAGCCCGATGCCCTGTCACGTCTATTTGACCCCGAGCCTATTGCCAAAGAGCCTGAAGCCATCCTGCCACTGAATCGTGTGGTTGGAGCGGTGACTTGGCAGATAGAAACAGAGGTGAAGCAAGCTAACGGTGAGAGCCCTGCACCTAGTGGTTGCCCACAAAATCGTCTGTTTGTGCCTATTACCATGCATTCACAGGTGATCCATTGGGCTCACACCTTGCTGCTCACTTGCCATCCGGGGGTTAAGAGAACAATGTTTTTCATCAAGCAACGTTTCTGGTGGCCATCAATGGAACGAGAAGTTCAGGAGTATGTGGGGGCATGCCCTGTCTGTGCTCGGAATAAAACATCCTCCAGGGCGCCGATGGGGCTTCTCCGGCCACTCCCTATTCCCAGCCGGCCATGGTCTGAGATCTCTGTGGACTTCGTCACGGGTTTACCGGAGTCTAAAGGTAACACCACCATACTCACGGTGGTGGACCGTTTCTCGAAGATGGTACATTTTATTGCCTTGCCCAAGCTTCCATCAGCCAAAGAGACGGCTGAAGTAATGATGACTAACGTTTTTCGTGTTCATGGTTTTTCAAAAGACATTGTTTCAGACAGAGGACCACAGTTTATATCGCGGTTCTAGAAGGAGTTCTGTAACCTGATCGGAGCCACAGTCAGCCTCTCCTCCGGATACCATCCAGAGTCCAATGGCCAAACAGAACGCCTGAACCAGGAGTTGGAGACGTGCCTTCGTTGTTTGGTTGCTCAGAACCCTTCGTCCTGGAGCAGATGCCTTACCTAGGTTGAATATGCCCGCAACTCGCTTCCCACCGCTGCTACCGGGTTAACCCCTTTCCAATGTGCCTATGGTTACCAGCCACCTGTGTTCCCGGAGACTGAGAAGGAGGTCACGGTTCCCTCTGCCCACGCCCTGGTGAGGCGTTGTCGCCGCATCTGGAGTGCCGCTCGCAAAGTACTTATGAGAAACTCTGAGCGAATGAAAAAGGCAGCATATCAGAGGCGCCGACCAGCTCCCGTGTACAAGCCTGGCCAGAAGGTCTGGCTCTCAACGAAGGATCTTTCTCTTCACGTCGCCTCCCGAAAACTTGCACCTAGGTTTGTAGGTCCGTTTCCTGTGACAAAGGTTATTAATCCTGTGTCTGTCCGTTTGCGTCTTCCCAGGTCCCTGAGAGTCCACCCAACTTTTCATGTGGGAAGACTGAAACCAGCGAAAGAAAGTGTATTGGTCTCCACAGCCAAACCCCCTCCACCCCCCTGACTGATCGAGGGTGGCCCGGTTTATGCAGTCAAGCGTCTGTTGGCGGTACGCAAGAGAGGAAGAGGCAGACAATTCCTCGTTGACTGGGAGGGTTATGGGCCTGAAGAACGCTCATGGGTTCCATCAAGTTTTGTTGTGGGTCAGGATCTTTTCGACGATTTCTACCGACGCCATCCACAAGTGCCTGGGGCGTCAGGAGCCGTCCCTAGAAGGGAGGGTACTGTTATATCTCGTAAAATCTGTTAAGTTAATGTTTTAAGTTCAGTCTTGTATCCTGTTTTATTTTGTAGTAACCTTTCCTTCTTGTTGCAGATTACCTCACTTCCTCCCTTTGTGTGTTTTCCCTCCACTGTGATTGTCGACTCCGCCCTAATTGTCTGCACCTGTTCCCCCTTAGCCTGCCTATATATAGTTTCTGTCTCCCTTGTCTTGTTGCCGGTTCGTTTCGTCCCATGTGCCTGACTGCCAGCATGAAGTCCATGTTTTCTGCTAAGAGCTAAGAACCGAGGTTTTGGAATTTACTTTATCTTTTGACTTTTTGATACTATGTTAACCTTTTCCTCGTAAGAGTGTTTTTTTGTTACCTTAAAGGAGAGCTCACAGTGTCACTATTTCTTCAGTAAAGACTTGTATTTGTACTTTGTTTGTCGAGTCGTGCTTTTGGGTTCATACTGGTTTGCCTAGCCGTGACAGACGTAGGCCTGCTATAAGGGACATTTCGAGCATCATCGAGTTTAGGATGGCCGAAGACACTACACTACCCATAATCCCCAGCTATCGTTTAGGACTACAGTCCCCGTGATTAATCTTCAAGCTCTGGGATTGGATGTTGGAGTGGCAGTGCGCCAAGGTTATGCCGAGCCCCCCCCCCCCCAGAACTACACATGCTGGCTATTGTGTTTTGCAAAATGTTCTATGGGACGTCTCTATTGGGAACGTTTTCGTTTTTCCAACAATTAGAAGTTGCCAGTATTTAACACATTGGTGTTATCAAATGTAAAACATATAATTAATAACTGGGTGAAAATCGCTTGTGTCCATAATGCGCAGCATTAATATATACCCACATGACAGCTCATTGTTACTTTGTAATTCTACTCCACTACATTTCAGAGGTTAACCTGGTAATTTTACTCTACTACATTTATTTTAGTTACTTTGCAGATTCTGATTAATGATGTGAAATATAAACAACCCTTAAAGCAGACTTGAGTTACACCTGAGTAACATTCAGGGAAGGTGATTGTCAAGTGCCAACAATCAGGAGAGATATTTGATAGTTGGTGCTTGAGAAGACTAAACATTTATCTGGAATTGACATGAATGGAAACGAGTAATAAAGTATATTCATTACTCGTTATTAATAGTTAATTAAAGACTGTATAATGGCTATTCTGCAGATCCCTTTCAAGATTTTCTAAGGTTTATTGACATATCATATACACAACTATGGTGTAGTTATGCAAAGAATGAAAAACTTGGGTCGCAGGTTCCTCAACAGCGCATTACAAGACATCTATCAATATGTGTGTTCCTCCACCATTAAACTGTCATATTCTGCACATTTCTTATACTATCTACATACATAAGAGTATAATGCATATGTATAATATCAGTTAAAATAAGTGCTTCAACATAGTTAACATTGCAGGAAAGCAATATATTAGACGTCATGTACTTTGTCAGGCTTAATATTTATCTGTAGATAGATACCCCCAAAGCTTTTTTCTTATTTAAAAGAAGACCTTAATCTAAAGTATTATTTAATGTTTAAATAAAGGTTAATTCGTTTTTCTGTTTTGCACCTCTTCCTATTAATATATTTGTACATCCTGCACTAAACTGTTTTATTGTAGAGATCACTTATAGTATCTTCTTGATTTTTTATATTATATATTTCTATCATTGACCTTCTACTTTCCCCCAATGAAAGTATGTACTACTGTATATTTCATCAAATATAACACATAAAAACAATAATTCAATAACGTGCTTTAACCACTAGGCGGTGCACACAAGGTACACACAGCCATAATAACATTGTATTATTAGTGTAGGACACTTATGTATGTATAACATCTGAAGATGTGTAGTTGTATTCATGTTTTCACATAATTTTACAGCATATTGCTATATTATTTCAGACTCAGTATTTACATTCTTATATTCAAAGAAAATCAGTAATATCTTTAGAAACTACAAGTCCTTTTATATCAGCTGTGCACCGTTATGGTGTAAATATGACCTATCTACGAATTAGATCAAATGTAAGAGTCAGCCGAATTAGTGTTGATACTGCAAGGAGACGTATTGTGTGAAGAGAAGTTGAAGATGTTGTTTAATTGCTGATATATTTATGATCCACGTCAAGTATTCAGTTTCGGCGGCATTTCTTCCAGTTTGTCCAAAGGTCTTCTCATCAAGGCTCTATAAATAAAGAACTACGGCAGATATGTAATATGTAATGCAGCCGAACCGTGTATTACAATGCCGTTATGTGATGACTTCCAAAGAGAAAAGCAAGAACACTCGGAATAAAGTATTATTTTCTTTAAAGAAAAAAATCACCATATCTCAACGTGCATTGCGGCTAAAACATGCAATCAACAAGCTTAAACCATAGCTGAGGATCTTGGGTAATCAGTTCAGTGGCTGTGTATTGCTGTCACTACCCGATCTGCCGCCCTGCCCTATCTGCAGTGCGCATGTGCGAGATGGTCCGCCATATTGGACAACTCCGTACGGCAACCCAACTAGGACACTTGACACAGTGGAGTTGTCTTTGGGGCAAAGCACACAAAGACAACTCAAAAAACCGAGAGAGATGAGTTATTGTTATTACAATGTCACTTCACTATTATTTAACAACTCTTTTGAATAAATATTTACTGTGAATGTATGCAAAAATGTATGGCATATAGCTGTGTAACAGAAATTAAATCAATTTCTCACTTATTCTGACAATGTACTTAACCCCAAATAAAAGAACCCAATAAAAAGAGTTGTTAAATAATAGTGAAGTCACGTTGTAATAACAATAACTCATCTCTCTCGGTTCTTTTTCTGCTTTGCCAAATGCCACTGTGTCAAGTGTCCTATTAGAGTTGCCGTATGTAGTTGTCTAATATGGCGGACCATCTCGCACATGCGCAGTACAGATTGGGCAGGGGGGCAGATCGGGTAGTGACAGTGACAATCGCAATGATGCTCGAAATGTCCCTTATAGGCCTACGTCTGTTTCCGGTTGTTTTTATTTTGAAATTCAGTTCCTGACGGACGCCAAAAAAGCCAGAGATTATGGAATTAAACAAATACATAAAAACAAGGATAATTGTGTGTTATTGTTGAGTAAATAACAAATTAGAAGGAAAAAAAGATTAAAAGAAATACAGATTTCAGTATCCTGAGGCTCTGAGCCCCATTTCTTTTCCTCACAGACGACAAAAAAAGTCTGACATTATACGATTTAACATAAAAACAATAATCGTGGCTTGATATTGAGTAAGGAGATGTTTTTATGAACCCCACAGCTTCCGGTCTTCCAAGACCGGACAGGACAAAAAGACATGTTGCAGGCACGAAAGATACTACCAATATAAATACATTGCTTTTATCGTTCTGTGTGACACGAAAAAAAGGGGAAAATCGTGTTGGTGAACACGAATCAATAGATTAAATGTCGTGACTATAACACAAAATGCCGTGAGACTGGGTTGGCATATGTGTGTATTTTTTTTTAAAGACACAAATGATGAAAATAACTAGACAGCAATCAGTAATCTCTGCATTACTTTTATTACAGATCATTTAGGGATATGATGACGGTCATATAATCTGCCGTTTGAACATTTGAAGAACAGTGAAATATTTGATGTTGATTCCATACGTCA
>CALSBZ010036444.1:0-10169 GCA_943591055.1 Gobionotothen gibberifrons | reverse complement strand
CACACACACACACACACACACACACACACACACACACCCACCATCAGTTGTCATGGGTACCAGGCTCAGCTGACTAAAATAACTACTGTTCTTTGTTCAAACATCTGTAATATTCAGTCACCACTATTTGTATGCATTCCTTTATTTTTTAGATTTATTTTGAGATCTGTATCAGTTCAGCTCTCCCTCTATCATTACATACATCCATCATTCATGCATTTTTAGCCTTAACTCATCATTACCTGGTTTGACACTCTCTCTCTCACACACACACACACACACACACACACACACACACACACACACACACACACACACACACACATACGGATGCAGACACACAAGCTAGCACATACACACCTTTTAAACACAGAAACAGACATACACCAAAAGCAGGGCGCTCACACACAAAGAGCACACACAGAGCACACACACAGTGCCAATCCACTTAACCAAACCACTCTCCTCCTGAAAACGTCTGATTTGAGCCCCCGCAGCCCCTAATCATCCAATCAGGGACAGAGCAATCTCCTCCCCACTGGGCCTATCAGAGCCCCTTCGTTCAGGTTCCACTGTTCATGCGGCGATGGCAAGACGGAGCCGTGTTCAGAGCGTCCTGCCACTCATTCGGTGGGGCTTTCCCTTGCTAGGAGTTTGCAGTTCATTTATGTAGTTCTCAGCGGTGCACCGGGCTACTGTGAAAAGCATGCGTTGCTGGGGCCAAAGCAATATCACACATCTCAAATATTACTCCCATTTTTTTTGCTCCATCTTATGACCACCGTCACCTCCCAAATAAATGTCTTATGTACAATTGATATCAGTGAGTAATACATAAGTCTCATTCAATAAAAAGCCGTTTGAATATTCACTGTTATTTATAGTTAACATTTTTTCATAGATAGATAGATATAGGTAGATAGATAATTAACTTAATTTCAACTTTTGCCTAAATATGTTGTTATTCAGGCAAACTCAGCATAAATGAACTTGCAAAAAGATTAAACTTTGTGAACAATTTTGGGTTGTGAAATGGAGTACATGCTGGGTCAGGGCTAAAGCCAGTCCGTTGTGCTCTGATTGGCTTAATTAGCTTTTGAAGTAGAAAATTACCCCTTCAATGAGATTGTGTGATTTCAAAGAGTGCAAAAAGAGAAGGACTTAATCAAATATAATCAGAATGGAATAATTAAGACTTTTATCTGTAGCATAGAGTAACAATATAATGTGATTTTCTTTTTTTAATAAGAACTGCCCCAATTACAGGGCTTGATGTATGCTGCGAAGATTATGCCGCATACTTTATTCAAGTATATAAATGAAACGTGTGAATTTGCATTCCTGGTATCTTACATCTCTACATTGTGTTTCTGCTATCCATTAGAGAGGTTTCAGTCTCTAACAAGAAAAGTATTGAACAGCCAATTTAATTGTAAGATTTGAAAAGCTGTATAGATTAGTTAAATCAGAGATATCATACAGACTGAGGGTGAGCAATGGACAGATATAGACCAACCCAGATGGAGGGAGACGGAGCTTCGCCTTAGAAGTGCATTGTGCGGGTGGTCGAGAGTTGTTGTCAAGGTGATAGAAACCACAAAATGTCTCTTTTGTATGGTCCGATATTGCCATCTGTTCACTTGTGTGTCATGAAAACAGCCTCTAACGCGCTCCATGTGAAAGGGGGTAAAGAAAACGAGTGCAGGCTTTTAGAGAAAAGCGGGGATGAGACTGAGGGCAGGTGGAATTAGCTTTATATCCGTCTCTGTGACAGTGAAAAGGGACATAATTAGAGAAAAGCAATCTCCCTTCCATGTCTCTCTCTGTCTTTCTCTACCTGTATTCTCACTCAACCCCCATCTCAATCACTCTTTCGCTGCCCAGCTCTGATTCTCTCCTTTTCATGCTCCATAATGGCATATTGAGAAACCTCCATCCACCATCATCCTTGTCCTCCTCTTCTCTTCCATTATCCCCCTTTTTGTCCTCTACTCTTTCCTCCTCCTCCTCCTCCTCCTCCTCCTCCTCCTCCTCCTCCTCCTCCCTGCCCCGTCTCTCACTTTCCACCTCTCTCTATCTCATTACTCCGACGGGGCCACCATGCTGTGATCTCGGCCCTCGGTAATGGCTCATGTCCTCAGCGGATGGGGGATTGCAAATGTAGCACAGATGAAATATTAGGTGGTGACTTTGTGTAAATCAATGGCTTATGAAGGCTGACTGGGCTCCTTCATCCCATCGAACATTCACATCAGAGGCTTGGTCGTACTTCTTATCTTTCGCTCCATATGTGACCCGCACTTTCTTTTTGTTGGTAAATCACTACCTCTGTTCTCTCAGTTTATCATTAACATCCCACCATTTTCTCCTTTGTTCAATTCATAAATACACCCCCTCTCCTTCTCCTGCTTTCCTGCTTTCCTGCTTCTCGCCCCATTGATGGGATTTGATAATGAGGGCCATGACTTGGTCTTCATTTGTAGCCTCTTTCCTCTCCTCCTCCTCCTCCTCCTCCTCCTCCTCCTCCTCCTCCTCCTCTTCCTCCTCCTCTTATCTGCCTCTGTGTGCCGCAGAAGGTAGATAATGGGGATCAGAGAGTGTGTGTCTATTCCATTAAAGCCTCTGCAGGTTCATAAACCAAATCACAAATCAAACAAAAGTGCAGGGCCGGAACAGAAAGGACTGCAGATTATGGCAGCCAAGTCTCCAAACAGGGTTTAGTAATGTCTCGATGAAATTAGCGGGGGAACTATCAAAATGACGTTTTTAAAATAACTAAAAGGGGCTCGCAAATGACTTTAATGTGGCTGTTGGAGTTCCAGCAGTAATTTGCACAGGTTGTACAGACCTAATAAACCTGCCTGGAAGCAGAGGTCAGGAAACAAAGATGCATTTCTTATGGCTGCATTCAGAGTGACTTTTTACTCCTCAGACCCTTCTTTCTGATAAATGCACATTATTTGTACTACAGTACTGTTTTGTATGACTTCTTCAGTAACAAACTATATCTCCTGTGTCCCTTCATTTCTTAGCGTTTACCTTCTGTCTGTTCCTATGGGAGCTGTGCACTAAAAACAGTAACTACTAAGCAAATATGTGTGCTACTACAACCCAGTGATTGCCAACCTGGGGCTCAGCGTAGGCTACTACTAGAGATGCCAGGGTTTTCGATGCCATGATTGTAGAGTGGCACAAATATGAACAAAAACACAATTTGAATAAAAAAAATATTTTCACATTACAGGTATCCGGCCAGCCTGCATGTTGCAGTTCAACACACTCTCACTCCATAATCGTCCAGGAGCGACGCTTGGTCAGGGTCCCGTGGCGTGCAGTTGTGATGCTCCTAAATTCCTTCAGCTTCATAAAGGGACGCAAATAGCTTTCAACGGATTGCAATGTATTCCCATCTGCTTAAAGGCAATGTGAGCGTCCATTCCCATTGGATAACGGAGAATTTTACACCTGGAAGTAAGTATTCCCCTTACTGTCGATTGATTTGAAAGTGATATCTGCACTACTCATCGACTAAAAAACACCAGATTATCCTTGACAACATTGATTGGTTTAAATTGTGTGCAATGCTTTTGTATTTTTCCCCTTCGATTCGGAGAAACAAATATTTTTCCGGAGTTCAGGATGGCAGAAGACACTACACTACCCAGAATCCCCAGCTATCGTTTAGGACTACACCATGTGCTCTGTTTGACAAACCCCGTGATTAGTTCTCAAGCTCTGTGATTGGTTGACCTCCAACTGCATTCCATATGAAAAAAAACGTTTCGTAAAAGATAAAATCATACTTTATTCAGCAGTGCTTGCTTTACTATTTGAAAGTCATCACATGAATGCATTGTAATAAATGGTTCGGCTGCATTAAATATTACACATCTGTCGTAGTTCTTTATTTATCTACAGAAATCGGGCTCAGAAAAGACCGGAAACTATTCTTTTACCGTTCAGTTTTAATTTCACAATAAAGTTAGTAGTAATATTTTGTTTTGATATTATTGTTTTTTATTAACTACTAGACCGCTGGGTCATGTTAAGACCATCTTTTCTGTGTTGCTGTGGGTTTTTTCCATCGCTTTTCAATAACTAAATATATCCGTCGTAAACTAAACCAGAAACAGCAGTATATTTTATTTTGTTAACACTGTAAACTTGACAGGTTTTCAACCCAAACCACCTACTGGTTAAAGCACGTTATTACACGTTTAGAGTAATGCAATGCAGGTAGATTGTGTTGCTTTTTAATTACTGTTTAAAATGCCTTTTTCTTAATGTATTTCATTTCTGAAATACATTAATGTACATAAATGTATTTCTTCAACAAGAAGACCCCTTAGGTCACAGGCTCCTCCAACAGTGCAACACAATAAAACAGATACACAGAAGAAATAGTGCAAGTAAATTCAAAAAGAAAAATAGTAAAAAGTTAAATAGTGCAATACGAGTCTACAAGTGATTGGAATAAGATATATTAGACTAATCATTTCTAAGTAGCAGCCAGATTAATGTTATGGATGTTGTTTCAAAGTTCAGGTGTTTAATAGTCTTCTGGCCTGTGGGATGAAGCTGTCCCTGAGTCTGGTGGTTTTAGTCCATGAAATGCCAGACGGCAGTAGACAGAACAGTTTGTGGCTGGGGTGATGGGGGTCTTTTATAATCCTGAGGGCTTTCTTTAAGGTTAACCTGGTATTTTTACTACATTTATTTTAGTTACTTTACAGATTTGGATTAATGATGTGAAATATAAACAACCCTTAAATCAGACTTTAGTTACACCTGAGTAAAATTCAGTGAAGGTGATTGTGAAGTGCCAACAATCAGGCGAGATATTTGGTAGTGGGTGCTTGAGAAGACAAAAAATGTATCTGCAGATCCCTATAAAGCATATTCATTACTCGTTATTCTCTACTAATAGTTAATTAAAGACTGTATATAATGACTATTTTGCACATCCCTTTCAAGATTTCAAGATGTTCTAAGGTTTATTGACATATCATAGTAGACACAACTACGGTGTATTTGTATTTATTTATAGAAGGACCATGCATACAAAAACATTAATCTCAGCAAAGAGAAGAGATGCAATATGCCAGATTATAGCTAATAGCTCATTTCCATCTGTGGTCCTCAGGCAGGTTCATAACAATCAATAAACAAATAATGACATTGCATGATCTCTATCAGTCAAACCATTTTAAAACCTGATTTAAGTACAGCTCAATAAATTAATACATAGTACACTTGAAATACACTTACATGATCTGCTTAAACAAGTGCTTAAACATAGCAATGTTAACTATGTTTAAGCACTTATTTTAACTGATATTATACATGTAGTATACTCTTATAAGATGTATGTAGATAGTATAAGAAATGTGCACAATATGACAGTTTAATGGTGGAGGTATACACACATATTGATGTGTATAATGTCAATAAACTTTAGAACATCTTGAAATCTTGAAAGGGATGTGCAAAATAGTCATTATATACAGTCTTTAATTAACTTTATAGGGATTCTATTAATATCTAATAATGAAAAAAAAAAAATGCAATAACGCACTTTAACCACTAGGTGCCCGTCTATCAGCTGTGCACCGTTATGGTGTAAATACAGTCAATCTATCAATTGGATCAAATATAAAAGTCAGCCGAATTATTGTTGATACTGCAAGGAGGCGTATTGTGTGAAAATAAATGTAAGATGTTGTTTAACTGCTGATATATTTAGGATCCATGTCACGTTTTCACTTTGGCGGCATTTCCTCCTGTTTGTCTCCACAAAACCCTCATGTTTCTCATCAGGGCTCTATAAATATACAACTACGGCAGATATTTCATATTTAATGCAGCCGAACCGTGTATTACAAGGCCGTTATGTGAAGACTTTCCAAGAGAAAAGCAAGCACACTCGGAATAATGTATTATTTTATTTTTAAAATATGTTTTCGGATTTCACATTTTACAAACACCAAATCCCAGCGTGCTTTGCAGCTAAATCGATCTGAGGATCTTGCCTCCGTCTGTTTCCGGTTTCGTATTTCGTAAGGATGTATTTTGTACACACATTCCTTCACATTTCAATTTTAATTTACATTAAAGTATTTCGTGAGGCCTTCTAACATATTTTTAAATATAACTACGGTGGTAGTTGAAGAGTTTGTAAATGAACATGAACCGAAGCTGTTGCCTGGCAACGCAATCACGCAACGGCACGTCCGTTAATTCCACATCCACCTGGATTAACATCGATTTAATACATTAATTTAGCCTTTGTTTCGACCAGCTGGGGGCAACAAGAACATGTTCACAAAACCTATCAATGTCGTTCAATCAACAAGGATAATCTGGTGTTTTTGAGTTGATGAGTAGTGGAGATATCACTGTCAAATCAATTGACAGTAAGGAGAATACTTACTTCCTGGTGTGCAATTCTCTGTTATCCAATGGGAACGGGCGCTCACATTGCCTTTAAGGGCAGCCCAGAGTCAGCCGACACAAATTAATGCCGTGATTCCATGAGCGTCAAATCCCGCCGCAGATGTGAATACATTGCAATCAGTTGAAAGCTATTTGCGTCCCTTTATGAAGCTGAAGGAATTTAGGAGCGTCACAACTGCACGCCACGGGACCCTGACCAAGCGTCGCTCCTGAACGATTATGGAGTGAGACTGTGTTGTGCAGTTATGTAAGAATGTATAGAAACTAACTAGCTCTAAGTAATGGCTAATGGTATAATTATACCTGTTAAGCCCCAAGGTCCCCGCCGGCGGGGACCATGGGGCTTTTTTCACGACACTGTGTCTCAAGGAACCTTAATATTTAATAAACTATGAATATTTTCTATCCATATAACGGGGAAAAACTAAAAAAAAATTATTTTCCATTTTTTCCCCCCAAAAAAAAAACACAATGCTAACACTGACCCTCTGAATTAGCCCCGAGCGAAACATCCTAACCTATTACCGCACCGAAAATCACTCCAAGCTCCCTTATTACTTATCCTAGCTCTGCACATCCAGCACATCATTTATGGTCGTAAAGAGACAGAATCTAACGGTGCCACCCTCAACACTGAAAGATACAAACTCACAACAGGGGAAGCAAACACAGACATCACAACACGTACCTTTACGGAGCTTTTACGGGACATCGTCTCACCGTAGCTGTCAATCTGATCATTAGAGTGTTCAATGGCATTCAAACGAGAAAAAACGCTGCTGCATCGGTTAATCCATAGGTTGAGAAAGTATGTGCAAACTCATTTTTTTCATTTATAGTCCATAATTCCATATTTGTGTCAAAATCGGAACCAAAAGTTAGCTGCTAATGGTAGCCAACTGCTGCTGCTATTCCCAGACGCGGCAGTCTAACACACACACATGACCAAATAAGGACTATGTGGGACTTCCCCTCGATTCCATTGGCTCTGGCGGTCAGAAAGAGATGTCACATGTCAAAATCGAGCAAGGGGGGCCAGAGATAGGTCAAATCCACCCAAATTACCCCAAAAGAGGTTGTTTTTTTCTAAATGTCTCTATAAAGGTCAAATATCACTTGTTCTGCATCAATCTTGATACAGGGTACTTATTATATGTTGTACTTTGGATTCCTAAAGCTTTTAGTCTACTAACCCATCATCCAAGGTTAGTTTTCACTATAAGTACAAAATATTTTTTGGACGGACACTATAATTTACAGTTTTTTACCATGTTCAATCTGAATTTTCTTTAAAATAAAAAAACATCTATATTGATTCTGACTTTTCTACATCCAACTTACAGGTTTATCATTACTTTGAGAAAAAAGATTATTAATTTAACCCTTTTAGAAGGAAAGATATGGTCATTTGTTCTGGGAATGTCATTTTCAAGCCTGAAACATGAAAAACAGGCTTGGGGTCTAACAGGTTAAAGTAGTTGGTAAACAGCTTACAAGAGCCAAATGGATAAACGGTTGAAACAGCAGTTAGCTTGGAGTAATACAGAAACATTTAAACAGATGGGTTTGAGTAAAAGAGAAATGTCGAAACAGTTGGCTTGAAATAATAAACAGTGTAAACTGTAAGCTTAAAGTAGGCTATTGGATAAATGGAGGAAAAAGCTCAGAGAAACAGAGACAGATGAACCTTCAGCTTCACAGCTTCAGGGACACAGTTCAAATTTGTGTAATCAGATTTAATTTAGGAAGTATGTAACTTCTAGAATGGGGATTTAGAAAACGACGTTATGATACTGTGGAAGCCAACGGTATTCTATCGCAATCAATTGTCTTGATACAGCATGTATGGCTTTCAGCGAATTTGTCGCTATTTCACAAAAAATGAAAGCAAAGAAACAGTTTGTTCTCATTCATAACACTCCGTTCGATGTCTCACTATGGGATGCGCCTCATCTGCGCAGCAAACAGAAGCATCAATCTCATTACGCCAATCCTGATTGGCGGGTGATCTTGACATCAGCGTCAGGGAATCCACCCCCTATAAGTAGCTTGCGCTACGTCGCATGCGTCATTCAAACACCTCTTCTCGCTTCAGAGCACATCTCTATATCGGTAGCCGGGCTAGCTTAACAGTCCACAGACTAAACCCAAGCTAACTTCGGTCGACGGGCGCTCGGCGGCTACTTTTTATGCTTCTGCAAGAAGATTTTCAGTACTAACATACCAGTTAGTACTGCAATCGACCTCGCCGTTTTTCTTTTCTCCGGAAATTAAAAAGGTAAGGTTTTGACTTTCAAGCTAGCAGCACACCTGTTGCTAGCTTGCCTCCCTCGCTACCGACACCACAATAGCGAGGACGTTTTTTCTGTTCTTCTCACACCAGAGAAGAAGAGGACTTAAAGAATATTATCACACCAGTTAATATTCTTCGAGAAAAAATCCTACGCCGTCGTCTTTTCCTCGGATTAACGACAGGTTGGAGAAGATTTTTTTCTCGGTGAAGTACCTGCTACGAGCGCGTCCTTCCCACGTCGCCGTAATGGCGAACAAGATGGACACGTCTCTCCCTCACACCAGAGGAGTTAGGGAACCGGAGGCTCGGCTCTGCGGCTGCGGGTTGAAGATTTCGGACGCAGACTCACACCAGGTCTGCTCGTCCTGCCTCGGGCTGCAACATGCCCAGGAGGCTATCGACAACCCTGGCTCATGCGGGCATTGTGCTCGTTTCACCATAAAGAGCCTCCGCCGGCGGCTAGCTCGCCAAGCTAGCTTGTCGGGTCAGGACCCCCTCATGTCCCCTGATTTGCCGGACGGCAATCAAGACACGGGGGCGTCCGCCACAGAGATGGAGCCCCGCACTGTGTCGGTCTGGAGCTCATCAGCAGTGGCAGCTGCAGAACCGGAGTCCCGCTGTGTCAGGCTGGGACTCGGTGGCAGCGAGAGACGCGAGAGAGAGACCGGCCCTTCAGCAACAAGACCCCAATCCAGGGTGCCTCCTCCCTAGACTGTGACGGTATGGAGAGGCTCGGCCTGCTCCGCATACCGCCTATGGAACCGCTGGTGGCAGCCCACCTCCTACCGAGGATGGCTGCTACACCAAGCAGGAACCCCACGCTGCCGGCGAAGGCGGACCGATTCCAGTCGACCATGACTGAACGGTCCTACAGACCCGCAGCGTTGTCCGCCAGGGCTTTGAACATTTCCTCGCTGCTAACCGCATACCAAGCGGAGCTCTGCGAGGATCTGTCTAGCAATCCTGGACCGGCAGTACTGGACGAGATAGCCGCGATCACGGACATCTGTCTCCGCATTCAACGCTGCGCCGTCCAGGCCACGGGCAAGGCAATGGGAATCATGGTGGTGCAGGAAAGAGCTAGATGGCTCAACCTCACCAACCTCCCAGACCGGGAAAAGGAGGATGTGCTGGACATGCCCATTGTTCCCGAGGGGATTTTTGGCTCTGCTCTCGTCTCCATGCAGAAGAGATGCGAGTCCAAGAAGAAGGAGGACGAGGCCCTCCACCTCTGTCTCCCTCGAAGGGTCCAGCCGCTGCCTCCACAGTGGCAGTCCTTCGCCCCGGCTTCCTCAACTGCTCGGTTCAAAGTACCGAAGCAGCAGAGTCCCCAGCCAAGGCAGGAGACGAGGGCGAGTTGGCCCAGAAAATCTCCAGTTCCGGCTGCAGCCCAGGCGCAGCCAACCCAGAATTTCGGCCAGCA